>RJWM01039278.1:0-16315 GCA_004363535.1 Dasyprocta punctata | reverse complement strand
CACAGTTCTAGCGAACCTGGGTTTGATCATCCTCATAGCACTGAACTCTCACCTGCACACCACCATGTATTTTTTCCTCTTCCATCTCTCCATAATAGATTTATCTTACTCCACTACCATGACCCCCAAAATGTTGATGAGTTTTATTTCCAAAAAGAACATCATTTTCTATGCTGGGTGCATGACTCAGCTCTTTTTTTTTTTCTGCTTCTTTGTCATTTCTGAGTCTTTTATGCTGTCAGAAATGGCATATGATCGCTATATTGCCATCTGTAGCCCACTGGTATATACAGTCACCATGTGTCCCCAGGTGTGTTTATATCTCTTGTTGGGTGTCTTTGTAGTGTGGTTCGCTGGGGCCATGACTCAGACTGGAAACTTAATGAGTCTGACCTTCTGCTCTGACAACTTGTCAATCATTTCATGTGTGACATCCTTTCCCTCCTTGAGCTGTCCTGCAACAGCACTTATGCAAATGAATTGGTGATTTTTGTGGTAGTGGCCACTGGCATTGGAATACCCATTGGCACCATCTTCATTTTGTATGCCTTCATTCTGCCTAGCATTCTTCACATTCATTCCTCAGAGGGTAGGTCCAAAGCCTTTAGTACCTATAGCTCCCATATGATTGTGGTTTCTCTGTTTTATGGTTCCGTGGCCTTCATGTATCTCAGACCACCATTCATTTTGCCCCTTGACCAAGGGAAATTGTCTTCCCTGTTTTATGCCATTTTGGTATCTATGTTAAACCCATCCCATTAATCTATAGCTTGAGGAATGAGGATGTCAAAATTGCTTTCAGGAAAACATTGGGCAGATAAATATTTTCTTAGTAGACGGAGAGTATTTGAAAAAGGAAACATGATGTTTTGTTCATTAGTATTGACTAAATGTGATCAAACTATATAGTGAATCTTTAAATTAGAAAATCATTACAATGAATGACACTTTTCTATTTCCCCTATCCCAGTGTGCCCTGCCTCTGGGCACACTTAACCTATCATTATGCCACTTTTAGAAAGTCCCTTTTTGTGAGTGTCTTTACCTGGTGTGATAAAAAATACAGTGAACATTGCTATTGAGTGATATTCAATGTAATGGTAAGCTTGCAAAAACTGTATGGTGTATCATAGTCAACCTTATTCATAGATCTGGTTTTGTACAATTTCTGACCCTGCCCTAAGTTAAAATCATTGTATAAGATGAACACTTCAAACTGACTCAAAACACCAAGTTGGGGGCCTTTTTGGAAAATTTTGGAGTGATATACAATAACAACTCAGCCTCTTCAAGGTTTTCAATGCAGACACTGGAAAGCAACTTAGAGGAGAAAAAAAAAAAAAAGAGAGAGAGAGAGAGAGAAGCAGTTACCCAGGAACTAAGAATGATCAGACAGGAAAATTAAAGGCTACAGAAGAAACACAGAGATAGAACACAATGCAGAAAATGGAAGGGTCCATCTGCACTTTCTCCCCAGCTTCCAGATTGTGATTTGTTGGAAAGGGAGACTGAATCTACAGAGATAAAGGGAGAGGGTCATATGCCTCCCCAAATTACAAATTTCATTGTTTAAAAAGTATTTAAACTTATATTCTCATTGGTTTTAATCATACCACTAGTTTATCCTAACTCATTGAAAAGTAAGATTTGTGTTATTGTTTCTTTTTTATAAAGACTCTTTTTTGATTGATGTTTTGTATTCTGTGTAACTACTTTGAGGATAATGATACACAATTTTACAACTATGGATATTTTATTATTATTTGATTATAAATTTTATTTTATTTTTTCATTAAAAAATCTAAAAACATTAAATACTGGAGATTTAGAGGGTTTTAGGGAGGCAGGCATCAGTGGAACAAAGGAGTGTAATACACCAGTTGAATGGACTATTGAGCTGCAGGGAGAGATTTTGCTCCTATGTCAGTCCTTCAGCAGGCAACAGCTGATGTATGACCCCAGTCTAAGCACGTGTCATATCCTCTGAGGAGCGTGCTTCATCAGACTTGGGAAGGGGTTGATCATTTGAACCCAGGACTCAGAGCAGCCATGGGATGGCTTCAATTCAGAGCTCCCTGTGTTACGTTCCCACAGTGACTGGGTGAGAGGCAATCACTGTGGTCAGGGAGCATGGTCAGCCTGGAAAGAGGCCCCCTTGAAGGGTTTAAGCTAAGGACCCAGGCCCTGCATTCATGACCAGAGGTCAGGTTGAGCCTGAATTACTCTGGATTTGAAAGTTGCAGCATTGGGTCCTCACCCAACCCTACTGCCTTCTGGTGCCTGCATCCAGCACAGATCTGGGCTCTATTTGCCTTCTTCCTCTGCTAGAACGAGCAGCGATATATACTGACATGGACAAGGCCCCAAGATTGTAGATCCCAGAAGAAAAGTAACTTTAGTAGCCACAGAGTAATTTATATGTTTAAAAAAAATTTTTTTAAGTGTGTGTGTTTTCTTTAGATTTTGTTTTTGTTTTTCTCTCTTTTTTTTCCTTTCCTCCTTTCTTCTTCACTAGTTTATTGGGAATAGAGGAATTCATATTTGTCCTTCTTCATTGCTTTTTGTTTTTTCTTCTTTATTCCTCTTCTGCTTTGAAATTTTTCTTCCTTTAATTTTCCTCTTATTTTTACTCCCTATATAATTTATTTTTCTCCTTCTATTCTTTTACGTTCTGTTTGTCATTGTTTTTTCTTACCTTTACCTAATTCCATAAACATCCTATTCCCCTAAGATCATCTGTAACAGTTCTCTCTCCTCCTTATATTAAATAGTTGAAGGTTTAAAATTTTTCCACTTGCATCCCCATTATCAAATCACATTATCTTTAATGATATAGCTGTAAAACTTAAACTTTTGATGTTAATGCTGTAAAATTACTGTTAATTTCATTTCTTCCATTAGTGGATATACAGTCATCACATTTGTTGCATATTAAGTGTAAGTCAATACCTGGGTTGTCCAAATGTGTACATCATAGTTATCGATTTCTTCTCTAGACTTAAAGGTGGTACATAATTGTTTCTTATGGTATGTTGGTATGTTAGTATTCAGTTTGTCTGGGATGATACTGCTTCAGGTGATTTGTTGGATATTACACACAGGTTCATACAGTTGTCACTATATGTCTGTAAGACAATATTTAAGTTACGTTTTTAACCTTAACCATACTAGAGTGTATTCCCAGAGAACTTAGCTGCAGGGCTAATTATACTGCGTCCTTCCCTCCCAGATCTCGGGCCTGAGGCAAAGAACTGTAGTTAGCCATGCCCAAAATACATTACTCAAAAGTAAGAAAAGAGATCTCTATACTGGCAGCAAAATCTTTAAGCATCTGCAAATGGCACAAAGCAAACAAACAGATGAATACAAACACAAGAAGACAAGGCAACAAAGTCCTCCCCAAACTCCCACCCCCCCTAAAACCAAGCTAGGAGGCACATGGGACAGAATAGAGAAGCCACACACCCAAATTACTTGAAAGGAAAGCAGAGGAGGTGAGAAAACAGACGAAAAAGGTACTCACTGGGGTCACAGAAGACATAACTAAACAGGTAATAGAAATAAGAACCAAAATGATTCAAAAGCTTTCAGAAGACATTAATAAAAACCAATGAGCTAAAGAAAATGATATAAAACACTACAAATTTGGCAAAGAATGAAAATATTTTAATCAGAAATCTAAGAGGCTAAAAATACATTGAAAGTATGGGCAGAAGTGACCAATGTGAGGACAGAATTGCAGAACTAGAAAACAATGATGCTTTCCAAGACCAGCTATTTAAAAACACTTTAAAAACAACATGAAAGTGTCAAAGATCCAACCGATACCAGAAGACATAATGCAGAGTAATCTAAAATAATTAGAATAAGTGCAAAGTCAGGCAATAACACAAATGGCAGGAAAAACCTGTTTTCAGGGATAATGGCACAAAACTTTCCAAATCCTGAGAAAGATAGAAACATATATATAAGTGAGGTATATACAACTCCAAATAACCATGACCCAAAGAGCACCCAACAATGCCACATTATACTCAAAGTATCAGAGATTCATCACCATGACAAAATCTTTCTTTTGTAGTTTAATTGTTTATTGCTACAGTTTAGATACATATAAGGAATTTGTACCTGTACTTGATATAACATGACACATCTTGATTCCTCTTTTCCCCCATTCTTATCTACTCCTTTCAAACTCCCTTCACCTCCCCATTCACAAAATTTTCTTTTCTTTCTTTATTTTTATTTTCTATAGAAGAAAGATAAATAACAATGAAACCAAATTTCAAAACAGGTTAGTAGGACAGTTAGTTAAGACAGTTAATAGGACAGTTACAACATTTGATACACTGCATATTGTTGTCTTGGTAGTAGATATTCAGAGTACAGGACATTGGTATAATATCTTGTCTAAACAACATTAGCACAAAACATCTATTTCAAGGAACGAATACATGGCAGCTGTACAATTAACTATTTTGTGTAGACATACTTTTTCTTTTCTTTTCTTTCTTTCTTTCTTTCTTTCTTTCTTTCTTTCTTTCCTTCCTTCCTTCTTTCTTTCTGTCTGTCTCTCTCTTTCTTTCTTTCTTTCTTTCTTTCTTTCTTTCTTTCTTTCTTTCTTTCCCTTTTCCCCTTTCCTCTACTACAGTTTGTCTTTTCCTTTGAACAGCTTCTTCCCAATTCACAATATCTAGTGTAAAATTTTGATCCAATTTACTCGTAATGAATGCACAGAAAATCTAGGTAAGGTCATCCTAACTACAGTCCTTGCTCTTGTCTGAGGTAATATCAAGCATCAAGTGTGTAAACCTCCAGATGGGTCTAATGCTCAGTTTCAAAATCGTCGTAGCTGGTGCCAAGTGAAACGAAGACAATTGTTCCCTTGCCTGGCCAAAGTGCAGATTTATGAGTGAAATAAATGCTTTTGTAAATCACTAAAAAATACGTTGAGGCAACAGCAATGAAAAGAGCACAACTAAAGATGCTCATGATAAAGGGCCACCAGAATGGCTTCAGAAAGTGGCAGAACATTGTGAACCATGTTTGAAGCAAAGGGGAATGTGCTGAAGTGGCTTAGTGGCAACACATCTTCTACTATACTAAACTTTTAATGTTTAAATATTCATCGTATATTTAGATCACATATTGCATATTTTATCTACATTTATTTTATCATTTTATTGGTACGTTTTCAAAAATAATTATTGAATTGAGTGTGGGGAGCTGTTACATGTACATAACACATCTTAAATACTTTTTAATCCCTACATTTCCCTGCTCCTTTCAATTATTGGTCCCATTCCAAATTACAAAAGTTCTATTTCCACTTTTTCTTTCATTTTTTCCATCTCTTTTCCCTCTCCTCCCTCCCCATTTCTCCATCATTTATTTCCCTTTCAATTTGAAAAAGATTTGTGAAGAAACTTAGCTGGGTCTATTTTAAGTTTTTTGAGGAATCTCCATTGGCACTTCAATATAGTCCTAAGGAAATGGTTAAAAGAAACATTTAGTACACTAAAGATGAAATAGAGCTTGTAATTCTAATTCATGGCATGAAAGGTGATTAACTTCTATTTAAAACCATAACCAGTGATGAAATACACTTCAAAACTGACCATCTTTAATATTGATCAAAACGTGTCTGCTGTTGATTGCTGATGGTAATTAATCCAATGTGCAAAAAAATTACATCTGTTTGTTTTTCCTTGAAATATTGAAGCCAACACCACTAGTTATACTCTTAAAATATTTTACATTTATTAATTTAAGTAAAAATGCCAAATCTGCAGTACTGCATGGAACCCAGAAACTTGATGACAATCTGTTAAGTTACACTAATGTAATGAAGGAACAGATTTGTTTCTTTTACAAAACCAAATTCACAACCAATTAAGATTTATTTTGATCTAGGAAATCTTAGAACTGTTGCACACATGAGAACCTCGTAGCTGAGGGCCTTTTCTACTCTTCTCACCACTTGTCCACCCTGCAAACCCCTGCTGCTGTAGGGTTCAATGCCTCAACAGGAGGAGCTTCAGAACTCAGCTCCAAGACCACTAGCATCCTGATGAGTTTGCTCAGTGCCCAGTACTTGTCATTAGTGCCTTGCGGGTGGGTAGGGAGCAATCAAAACAGGTGAAGAAATGCTTCAGCAAAGCAGCTCTTATTTACCCACAAAATAGTGAAAAACAGTGATACTAAAAATCAAACACCCACATATAAATCTAATGCCATTCTGTGTTTCCAGAGCTTGATTGCATACTCCAGCAGTGCTCTTGGTCAACCATGCACTGCCATGTTTTGAATCTCTAAGGGGTACATTTTTTTTAACTTTTTTCTTGTATTTTTTATTTTAAAAAGCAAAACAGAAAAAAAAGTATAGAAATGATACAGAATTTTAAAAAAAGTCAGAAATTAATACTAGTTAATATATTGCATATTGTTATGTTACAAGTAGTTGTTCAGGTTACAAGATCTAGGCACAAAAATAATCAAATAATGACAGCACAAACTGTTCTTTCTCAGAAACTAACAGAGATTGGTAGTATAGTTATCTATGTTGCATACAAATACATATATACATTTATATATGTTTACCAACATATATATAATCTTTTCCTTTCTTCCTTTTCTGCTTTCCTTTATCCCAGTTGTTCTTATTTTTGAGCACATTCTTTCCCTTTCATTATTACAATATATATTGTACATTTTGGATCTTACTACTCTTTCAGCCTTTTATTTTTTATTTTTGTATACTAGTGAGGCAATACGATATTTATAAATGTGAGTTTGACTTATTTCTCTTGTAAGTATAGTCTCAAGTTGCCTCCATTTGCCTATAAAAGCCTCAAGATTATCCTTTTTTATAGCTGAGTAATGTTCCATTGTATAAAAATACCACTTTTTTTTTATCCATTCTGCAGTTGATGGGCATAAGGAGTACATTTTTAAATGATTAAAACTGCTTCTTTGATCATAAGTCTCATGTAATTTTAAAGATTAGGAAATCAATAAATTCTTTATTACTCCTGTAGTGCACTCACCAGCATGGTGACTATACAGGAATTAAAAATGGAATAGAAGTCTCTCACTTCTAAGTTAGACACAGTTCTCAAAATTATAAAAAGTGGGAGGAGGACTTTTTGGTCTGAACGGATCATTTGGGTAGAACATAGGAAGGAAGTTTCCTTGAAAAGTTGTAAAGACACCTAAACAATCACTGCCTTAAGTCTAGCCAGTGCAATGCTGCAAACGTTTCCAAAAAAGCAGACCAACTGACTTTCAGCTGGGTCTCCACTTCTGGGCCCAATATCCCCTTGGTCCCTCTGACTGCAAGTGGTGGTTTCCAGATGCTGCTTGGCTTTCCCAGTCATGGTGGTCTCCTGCAGCTTTTGCTTCTTGATTCGGGGGTGACGCTCTGGTTGCTGTGTGTTGTAGTCAGAGTTTGCAAGGAAAACAGTTTCATACAGGACACATAATGCATAGTGTTCTTTTATGATAATCACTCAAAGAGTCAAATAGAAAAGAAAGAGTACGAGAAACTTGTTCACACACTAAGACCCAGAGAATTCAGCTGAGGGCCTGGAACTCATGGCAGCATCTTGCATGAGTCCCGCAAGTCCAACTGGAGGCCTGTAGCCCATGACAATGACTCATGCAAGTGTGTTTCATGGTCTGCACTGGGAAAGTCCAAAGGTCAGCAGTGGGAGCTAGAAAGTCCATGCCAATGAGAAGAGGATCTGTGCTAGCAGGCTGGGGTTTCTGCACTGAAGTCAAAAGCAATGCTTAAAGTAAAGACCAAAGCTTCCCTGAAAATTACTATGGCCATTCTCAGCGACAATGAGGTCCTGAGCTTCTGTGATGATGAGAAAGGCCAAGTTCATATCAGACAGCCAGCATGACAAGCTTCTCCTAGAGATTAAATGCATGCCATCTTCCCTTTTGGTGCCAGGAAGTGATGCTCATGGTAACAATCTCCTCCAGGAGAACCAACAGTGGCAGGGAAACCAATAACACCAAACAACAGCACATCTTCCTCTCCAGGTCTCCTTTTTATGTTGGCAACAAACCTAAGGTGGGCCATCCACAGTGAGCAACATGCTGATTTTGTTCAGCTGGTTGTTACAAGTTGACCACCAGTTTTCTTTTTTTTTTTTTTTTTTTTTGCGGCACCGGGGATCGAACTCACAACCTCGCGCCTGCCAGGGCAGGCGCTTAAGCTGCTGAGCCAAACTCCTGGCCCTAGTTTTTCGAGGCAGGGTCGCACTATGTAGCTCAGACTGGCCTTGCGCTCACGTTGTTGCCCAAGCCGGCCTCGAACTCACAAGGCTTCTCCTACCTCAGCCTCCCGAGTGCTGGGATTAAAGGCGTGTGCCACCATGCCCAGCTGACCACCAGTTTTCAATCCACCACACTGTGTACAACCTTCACATGCTGCATCAAATCCTCGGCCTTGGCAAAGGCCTTAGTGCAGAAGCCACATGAGAAAAGCTTCTCATTTTGGTGCTGCAGAGACAGTTATGGGGGAGATAGCCCGGGATATAGGGTGTGAGGTTGCTGAAGTGGCATGGGTAACGAGGCAGAGTGTTATAGAATTGACCACCTGCCTACTTGAGGAAGTTATATTTTGTGAAATTTTTGCAGGTGTAAAGAAGTTACTTTTAGGGACCAGCTCGCAGGCATTTATTGCATGTTCCTGGACCTTATGACCCTTAGCTCATCCCAGAAACAAAGTCTAAGGCCTTGATTGTCCTCAACTACATCAATCAGTAAAACTTATTTTTGGGGGCCATCTTACTAGTATAAGTATGGGCAGAGAAAAGACAAGTTGAGAAGTGCATTCAAGCTCCCCTAGCTTGTGGCCTGGCAGCTTTGTCTCTGCTTCCTTGACCCTATAAATAAACCTCTGCTTCTCACTACTTTGGTTTCTGACTTCCTCACCCTCTGTTGGGGACCTTTGGTGCTTCTGAGTCAGTCTCACCCCACTGTTCAATTCTTGACCAGCATGATGGTGGGAAACCAAGAGAAACCAGAGGAGGGTGGTTGAGCTTCACTAACCTGAAATTTGACTCCCACATTAAAAATATATGAAATGAGGAGAGAGTGGGGGACTGAGGGGCATCATGGCCAGCTAGACATTGTGTCCTCATGCAGGAATAGAGCTGCTGCCATCAGGGATGTGCATGATCCTCCCACAATCTGACGTCTTCTCAAGCTCCAAAAATTAAAAAATTAAAAAGTCCAGAACACTGCCACCACCACCACAACTTCCCACACCCACATACACATGGCCCCACACCCACGTCCACTGTGACAGACTTGCACGAGCTGGGGGGAGTCCACTGTGTGTCTGACCTGTGCCTGCCTGTAGGTAGGTCTGCAGTGTTCACATCAGAGTTGTCGTGATCTGAGGATTTTGGTGTTTAAGGCATTAAGATAATAACCTGAGTTGTTCATAATGATGAGGATCATAAAACTCTGAAAACACTCAGTGAACACTTGGAAGAAGAATTTTGTGATGTTGCTACTGTGGTTAAAGATTTAAAATTCGAACACACAAATGTATTCTCACCACCTATAGCATGCATTTGAAAAAAAATACTTTTCAATATGTTCCAGGTGGATATGATAGTTCTTCAGCAATAGAGACAGATTTTCTCCCTTCTGATATATTTGAAGAGCTCCTGAACTACGTGTATATGGCAAAGATTTCTGTGAAAAAGGAAGATGTGTTAACTTCTGCAGATCAGATTCTTGGTATCCAATCTTTTAATAAACTGTTCTCAGAAGTAGGATGTATCTAATCCCAATAAAAATAACAGTCAGTCCAAAAATAAGTATTATCTAAAAATAAATCACCCCATTAGAGATGACACAGACACTAAGAATGATGATGTAGAAGAAATCAGAGATCAGGATGACAGCCCTTGTGAGGACACAGTAGAGGTTACCACCCCCCAAGTCACCTACAGCCACACTCAGGGTTCAGCAGGCAATTTTGAAAGAGCTGGGAAGCAATTGCTGCCACCAGGAAGTCAAGTCCATGGAGACCCCAAATTTCCAGAGTCCAAAGATCTGGTGTCCCAGGCTTCTCAGTGTTACATAATGATGGGGTGAATGATCACAGATCCCAGGTGGACCACAGCCACCAGTGACATGGAGTTGGAGCACCTACTGTACAATCACTCTCAGGAGCGGATTGCCTGCCAGTCCTGCAGGAAGACAACGGCAGGCCCATCTGAAGGAGCACTTGGCAGTCCACTCAGGCTGGAAGGACTACAGTGGTGACTTGTTTGGCAGGTTACTCATTTGAGCCCGGTACTCGAAGAGCACCTTCGAGTGTCACATGTGTGGCAGTCTTCAAGCACAAGCCCCACCTCAAGGGTCACAGAGGCGGTACTGTAGCATGAGGTGGGTGACATATTACCCTTGCTTCCCCACTCTCTTTCTCCTCACATATTTTTAATGAGGGAGTCAAATTCCAGAAGGGTTTCCTTAGTCTTTTGTAGAGAAAGAAAACCTTACAATCTTCATGTTTAGTGCAGATCTATTTTCCCTGACCCTTGTTCCATCTCAACTACTCCAAGATTTATTTATTTTATGCAAATTTTCCACAGATAGAACATGTGGTCTTCACTGGGCCTTACTAGACTTCAACCTAGCTTCCTCCTTGAAAAGGTGCTGGAGGCTGAAATATTATATACATCACTTATGGGCTCACAGCTATCTGGTGCCACAACTGGGACTCTAATCCAGGTCATTAAGTCCAGTCTGCTGTGTTTTCTTTATGTGCTGTTTTCTGCCCCTTATAGATTTTTTTAAAAGTATGATACAATATTAGTATCTCATTCTATGCACAGTAGCTTAATATGACTTCTCAATAGGTGATTTTTGAATATCACATTTATTTAGAGAGTAGGAGAAGAAAAATTTTCTTAAGTTGTTCTTGGTCAAATGACAAGAGAAGTGCATTAAAGATGGTGTATGACACAGGGGCACTGAGATCGAAGTCATGTGGAACCTTGTACATTCCAGTGAAGTTTGTTTTCCATGGGCAGGGTTATTAAGATACTATGTGGTAGGTCATGTATTATTTCATAACTAAGATAATCAAAACTTAAAAAATTTTGAGAAGCTAATTTGGATATTTCAACCAAAATGGAGATATCTGTGTCTGAGGGTAATCATATGGGGTATAGAGATTTCAAAGCAATAAATAGTTTGGGGGAATCTAGTTAGTTATCAAGGCAGAATCCAGCATCTGTTTATTAGAAAAGGTAGTTTATTTCTGTGAAATTTTAAGGAGCATCTTAGTATTTTTATTTTTAGCATTTTTATCATTTTGAATGTTCTTTTAGAAGGATAAATATTTCCCCTGAACATCCAAACATATAAAGGGTTAGAAATACCAATATAAAAAATCAATGAATGAATAAGATTTTTTTCTTTAATAAAAAGAAATAATTTCTTTGTTTTAGGCTATTTTTTATGAGGAGTGAAACTGTGATAGAGGGGAAAATGTGGGGCAAACTATCATTAAGATGATCTAAGTAATCAGTTAAAAGTTTCAAACTGGGTATAGACTCTTAGACAAAGTCCAGTCATGTCTCCTGTGACAGTTTCAACCAGCATAATAACAATTTTATATATTAACGGATGTTAGGAGTCAAGCAATTCTTTTTTCAGCTTTTTCCTGTGTCCTTTTCTATACACATTCCAGTTGTCTTGGCCTCCTTTGTGCTTTGGGCACCTTTATTCCACTAATGAAAAGAGTAAGTGAAGAGCTGAGAGATTTAGATATGCAATAGATAATTTTTGTTAAGGGAGGAGTTGGAAGTGGGGAGTAGAAAACAGAATAAGACAAAAGAAAACTGAAGAGGCTCTTGGGAGAAGCATTCAAAGAAGGTGGATGAAGGCAAGGAGAACCAAAGCGAATTTTGATGAGTAAGTTATTTATAGAAAAGTCAGTCTTGGCAGAGGTAGAAAGCAGTGGCCAGATAAGAAGTATTCTTTTCTGCTAGTAAGCTTATCCCCCATGAGAAGATGGGGAAGGGAATCTGAGACATCTCCTTTTGTTTTTGAAGTGGGAGTATGCAATTAATTCCTGCAATGAATTGAAATAGAAGAAATTGTTGGTATTATTCTCCAAATCACATTATCTCACCTTGTTAACATATCCTGGATCTTATCACTTTTTTATTTTAAAGAGAAAAAACACAGAAAAGAAAAACAAAAAGCAAGATGTACAAACAAAAGCTACAAGAACAACAACAACAAAAATCCCAAAACAATAAAAATATAGACTTTCAAAACAAGATGGTAGGAATTTAACAATGGTTGTAATTTTGTATATTGTTGTCTTCAAAAGATTTGCTTAGATTACCAGGTATACACACACAAAATTGATCTAATCATATGAGTATTAACTGTTCTTTTCCAAGAGCTAATAGAATTAGTAGTAAAATCATCTTAATTATTTTATGCATATATAAACAAATTCGTATCTCTTTATTTTTCCTTTTCTTCTCTCCTTTCCCCTATCCCAGTTATTTTTACCCTTTGAGAAGTTTCTTACCCTTTCATACTATCTATTGTAGGTCTTGGATCTTATTTACTCTTTCAGTTTCTTACACTAGCAAGACAATACAGTATTTACATGTGTGATTTATCTCACTTACGAGTGTGGTCTCAAGTGTCATCCATTTCCCTATAAAAGTCATGATGTGATCTTTCTTTATAGCTGAGTAGTACTTCATTGTATAAAAGTACCATATCTTTTTTATCCATTCCTCAGTTGATGGGCATTTGGGTTGCTTCCAAGATTTAGCTATTGTGTTACTGTAAACATGGGTGCACATATATCACTATGCTTTGATGTTTTCAGTTCTTCTGGGAATATGCCCAGAAGTGGAATAGTTGGGTCGAATGGGACCTCTAGTCCCAGCTTTCTGAGGACCCTCTAGACTGATTTCTGCAGTGGTTACACCAGCCTACATTCCCACCAACAGTGCAGAAGAGTTCCTTTTTCCCCACAGCCTCTCCTGCATTTGTTATTGGTGGTTTTCTTGATCCTGACCATTCTTTCTGGAGTGAGATGGAATCTCAGTGTTGTTTTAATTTGCATTTCTCTAATGACCAATGATGCTGAACATTTTTTCATGCATTTATTTGCCATTTGTATTTCTTTAGCTGAGAAGTGTGTATTCATCTCAGATGCCCGTTTTTGGATTAGGTCTTTGAATTTCAGGGGTCTGATTTTTAAAAAAATCTTTATATGGTCTAGACAGAAGTCCTTTTACTGAGATACAGGTGGCTAAGGTTTTTTTCCCCATTTCATGGGTTTTCTTTTCACTCTGTTAGAGATTTCTCTTGACAGGAAAAGACTTTTTAGTAAGATGAGATTCCAGTTGTTGATTCTGGGAAGTAGTTCCTGTTCAGTGTGATTTTTGGTCATGAATTATTTGCCTACCCCTATGTCTTCTAGTTTTCTACCTACTTTGTCTTCCAGCAGATTTAGTGTTTCTGTTTTAATGTTTAGATATTTGATCCATTTTGACTTTAGTTTAGTGCATGGTGATAGGCATGGGTCTAGTATTTGTTTTTCTTCCATTTTTTATCTTATGGAAAAAAGGTAAAACAAAATTTCATAAAAAACAATTGGAGAGGCTATTTGTGGACTGAGGGTGAAGAGAGCAAGAAGTCAACAAGAAACTAAGAACTCCTGGCTAGGGTGACTGAGGAAGAGCCAAATGCCAACCCTCTCCTGTGAGTCAGTACCATTCACCAACTGTGAGGGAGGAGAACAAGAAGTCAACAAGAAGGTAAGACCTCCTGTGAGTTGGCGCCAAGTGTGGGCTGACTGGGGGAGAGTCAGATGCCAGTCCTTTCCAGCATGCAGGCAGAAAGACAAGAAGAGCCAATGTATTCCCACCCCTGTAAGCAACCAGTTGATCTAGAGAAACACAGGATGTGATGATGGCTAATGAGATAAAATACAACTTAATTCTTGTAGTGTTTAGTGCTTCACTGTCTTTGCGGGCATAAAGCTGGTAGTCTGATCATCTATTCAGAGGATAACAATATTCAGTATAGTGTGTATGCGGGATCTCCTTCTAAGGTAGTGGCCATTGTTGATGCCCTATTATCTTTCAAAGTCCTGTATCATTCTCATTGCTTTGTTTGGTTGGGTTTTATTCTGTTTTGTCTTGTTTGATTTTGTTGTATCTGATGGCATGGGCAGTTGTTTCAAAGATAGCATGATATATTATGGTAGCCATTTTGTATTTACTATTATCTTTTTTTGAAGTACTGTATTGCATTCTTTGTTTTGTTTTTATTGGTTCTATTCTGCTTATGCTTTGTTTGATTTTACTATATCTGAAGGCAGATGTTGTAAAGACACAGAGACATTATGGTAACCATTGTTGATTTCCTATTGCCTTGTTTTGAAGTCCTGTGTCACTTACATTGAATTGTTTTAATTGGCTTTATTCTATTTTGTTTTGCTTGGTTTTATTCTCTCTTAAATAAAATCTTTAAAAATCAGAGAATAACAATAGTTAATATATTTCATATTGCTATCTTTAAAGTAGTTCCTCATGGTACAAGATACAGGCATTAAAATTTCTTCAATTGATATTAGAACAAACCTTCTTCTTCAATGAAAAAAAAAGACACTAACAAGATAACTGACTTGCATTTTTTTCCTTTTGCCTTGTGTCTGTTCATTTTTCTTTTTGAACAATTTCTTCCCATTTCACAATCACTATTTTACATTTTAGACTTATATGTTCTTTCAGTTTCTTACACAAGCAGACAATACAATGTTTATACGTGTGAGTCTGATTTATTTCACATATGAGTTTGGTCTCAGGTAGCATTTATTTACCTATAAAATTCTCAAGGTTATCCCTCTTTATGACTGAAGAATATTCCATTATATTAAAAAAACACTTATTTTTATCCATTTGTCAGTTGATGGTCACTGGGGTTGTTCCCAATATTTAGCTGTTACAAATTGTGCTGCTATAAACATGGGTTCACATATATCATGGTATGATGTTTTTAATTTTTATGGGGAATAGATGGGTCAAATGTGACCTGTAATCCTAGTTTTTGTAGAAATTTTCATACTGATTTCCACAGTCGTTGTGTAAGTCTACACTCCCACCAGTGGTGGAGAATTGTTTCTTTTTCCCCACAGCCCCACCAGCATTTGTTGTTGGTTGATTTCTTGGTGATAGCCATTTTTTCTGGAATAAGATGATATTTCAGCATTGTTTTAATTTGCATTTCTTGAATGATCAGTGATGAATGTTTTTTCCTATATTTATTTGCTATTCATATTTCTTCATCTGATGGTGTGTATTCATCTCAGATGCTCATTTTTGGATTGGGTCTTTTAATTTTGGGGCCTGATTTTTTTCAATTCTCTTTATGTTCTAGATATAAGTACTTTGTCTGACAGAGAGTTGGCTAAATTTTTTTTCACATTTTGTGAGCTTTCTTTTCACTCTGTTGGTGATTCCTCTTGACATACAAAAATATTTTAATAAGATGACATTCCAGTTGTTGATTCTTTTAAGTGCTTCCTGTGCAGTTTGTGTTTTGTTCATGAACTTTCTACCTTCCCCTATGTCTTGAAGATTTGTACCTAGTTAGTCTTCAAGTAGATTTAGTGTTTCTGTGTTAATATTTAGATCTTTGATCCATTTTGACTTTAGTTCAGTTTAGATGATAGACATGGGACTAGTTTTTTTCTCTGAGATGTAGAGAGACAATTTTTCCAGCACCATTTATTGAAGAGGCTTTCTTCCACTGAACATGATTTGTGCCTTTGTCAAAGATGAGGTAGCTGAGTGTGTTTGTAGTTTTGTCTGCATTTTCTAATTTGTTCCACTGGTCCTGAAGTCTGTTCTTCTGCCAGTACCATGCTGCTTTTACCACAGTAGCTTTGTAGTATAATTCCAAGTCAGAAATTGTGATACCTCCTGCCTTGCCTTTGTTGTCTAAGATTGCCTTTGATATTTTAGATCTTTTCTGTTTCCAAATGAATTTTAACAATGTTTTCTCTAGATCTGTAAGGTATGCTAATGATATTTTGATGGGGATTGCATTACATCTGTATAACACTTTTGGGAATATGGTCATTTTCACTATGTTGGTTATTTCTATAGATGAGCAAGGGGTTTTTATTTCTATACATGAGCATGGGGTATCTTTCCATTTCTGATAACCTCTTCAATCTCCTTTTTCAGAATACTGCAATTTTCAATATAAAGATCTTTTACTTCCTTTGTCAGATTGATTCTAA
>RJWM01039277.1:0-16210 GCA_004363535.1 Dasyprocta punctata | reverse complement strand
TCAGAAAGTCCATTTGTGTGACTCCCACTGTCTTCCATTTCAGTATCTCTTGGGTTTGTTCTTTGTGGGCTGGGGGACTGAGACTGCCTCTTGGTCTTTCGTTTTGTCATTTTCTTCTGGAATCTATGTACCTCTGTGTCCTGCGCGGCTGGCCGGCATTTCCCTGAGGTTCGCGCTGATTCTTGCGGCGTGCAGGATCACGGGACCCGATAGGCCAGGTCCCGTGCGCAGCAAGGAAGGGCAGCCTCCCGGGGTGTGCAGGTGGAGTCTCCTCCTTTACTGGGTGGGGGCCAAGGCCTCCTGGTCCCAGGGAGCTGTGCTGGGCACCGCGCGGGACGCGGACCCGACCCTGGTTCTGTCCGCAAGCTCGGCCCAACAGCTATGCCTGCGGGGCAGGCCCGGGCAGGTCCCAGGCCTACAGTGCCGGGAGCAACCCTGCTGGGCGGCGCGGTCTGCATAGGAGCTGTGGGATGTCACAGGCTCGAGCCGAGCCGCGCGGCTGAAGAATGGAGCTGCCGTGCACTCTGCACTCTGGTGCGGGGGGGCCCAAGCTCTCCAGGTCCCTGCAGCTATGATGTTCAATTCCCTGGTGAGCAGCTCTGGGTTCCTGGGCTGATTTGGGCTGGGCTGCGTACCTCTGTGTCCTGCGCGGCTGGCCGGCGTTTCCCTGAGGTTCGCGGCGTGCAGGATCGCGGGACCCGATAGGCCGGGTCCCATGCGCAGCAAGGAAGGGCGGCCTCCCGGGGCGTGCAGGTGGAGTCTCCTCCTTTACTGGGTGGGGGCCAAGGCCTCCCGGTCCCAGGGAGCTGTGCTGGGCACCGCGCGGGACGCGGACCCGACCCTGGTTCTGTTCGCAAGCTCGGCCCAACAGCTAGCTGAGGTTTTTAAATTAAAGTCTTATTTTTTAGGACTATAGAATCTCTCTTTTCTAGACGTTCATTTATTATTCTATTACTCTTTATTCACACAGGTTTTCCTCGTTTCTTTTTTTCTCTCTTTTTCATGATTTTTAAACATTTTATGTTTAAAGGTTCTTTGCCCTTAAATTATGTTACAAACTATTTTTTAAACTTTCTTGCTATTTTCAATTCAAACTTTTTTCACATCTTATATCTAGCCATTGTGGTGAAATCTTAATAGGTCTTAAAAGGTTTTCAAGTAATTATCTTGAATTTCCTTAGTACATGATTATGTCACCTAAAAAATAGTAATTTCATATTTTTTAATGTATACACTTTCTGTTCCATTAGCTTTACTTTTTCAATGGTTTAATCCATGATTGGACAAAGTAGGTTAGCAGTGGTAATGGGACTATTCTTGCCTTAACTTTTTTATGGTATTGGTGGTAACAGACCTCTAACATTTTAAATTTCACATTCTGTTAATATTTCTATATTTAGAAAGATAACAACACAGTTTGGTATTCAGAAAAAGTAACATGCTTAAGTACCTAACATAACAGGTTACTCGTATTTTGAGTAACTACCCTGAACTAAAAATTTATCATTGAAATATCCATATTCTATTATTCAAACAAAAATGTTTAAATAACCATGAAGAAGTCTTGCTCTACAGAGTTAAGAGGTTCCCTCCAAACTGCATGACTACTCATGAGCACGAATTAAAAGCGATGCTCATTATTGTAGAATTCCCAATTAGAACAAGGGGAAAAGAAGATCCTGAATGAGAGTAACTCATTTATGGGGATCACAGATGTGAAAGCACCCTGACCACAGAGAGATTCAGCATTTATGCCTCTAAAACAAACAAAAAGCCCAGTAGTCAATCAGAAAACAAAAGAAGAATTATATATGCAAAAAAAAAAAAGAAAAGAACTTAGACAAATTAAAACACATGTAGGCGCCTAAGAACCATTATATTCTCATTTAGAGGCAATCTGATGTTTTCTAGCAGTTTCCATGCTACTATTTCTTAAAATGAATACATTTCTAAATTTCTTAACAAATGATAGTATGCTTTTATTGTAAGTTTAAGGTTCAGGAAGAAGCTGTCATGACTATTTCACTCCACATCTCTCCCATGTCTTCAAAACTATCCAGAGACATGGAGACCAAGAACCACAGCAGTAGCACCTCAGCCTTCATCCTCCTGGGCCTCTCTTCCAACCCACAGCTGCAGAAACCACTCTTTGCCATCTTCCTCTTCATGTACCTGGTCACCATAGTAGGGAATGTGCTCATCATCCTGGCCATTCGCTCTGACTCCAGGCTCCACACCCCTATGTACTTTTTTCTCAGCAACTTATCCTTCATGGATATCTGCTTCACAACAGTCATCGTGCCCAAGATGCTAGGGAATTTACTCTCAGACACAAAGGCTATCTCCTATGTAGGCTGCCTGGTTCAGATGTACTTCTTTATGGCCTTAGCAAACACTGACAGTTACCTGCTAGCCTCCATGGCCATTGACCGGCTGGTGGCCATCTGCAACCCCTTCCACTACGATGTGGTTATGAGCCCACGACGTTGCCTCCTCATGCTGTTGGGTTCATGCACCATCTCCCACCTGCATGCCTTGTTCCGGGTGCTACTCATGTCTCGCCTCTCTTTCTGTGCCTCCCACGTCATTAAGCACTTTTTTTGTGACACCCAGCCTGTGTTAAAACTGTCCTGCTCTGACACATCGTCCAGCCAGATTGTGGTCATGACTGAGACCCTGGCTGTCATCGTGACCCCCTTCCTGTGCATCCTCTTTTCCTACCTGCGAATCATCATCACTGTGCTCAGGATCCCCTCCGCAGCTGGGAAGTGGAAAGCCTTCTCCACCTGTGGCTCCCATCTCACCGTTGTGGCCCTCTTCTACGGGAGTGTCATCTATGTCTATTTCAGGCCCCTGTCCATGTACTCAGTGGTGAAGGACCGGGTAGCTACAGTTATGTACACGGTAGTGACTCCCATGCTGAACCCTTTCATCTACAGCTTGAGGAACAAAGATATGAAGAGAGGTTTAAGGAAATTAAGGGACATAGTTCACTTATAGAAAGAACAAAATGAATTCCTGTGGTGCCTTCTTTATCAGCCACTGTGCCAGCCTGGCCAAGTGAACCTACAATTTTTGGACCAACAGATGTCCCTCCTCAAATTTCTGGTTCGTCAGTGTCATAGACTCTAACCACTGGACCTGATTCTGCTTTGTCTCAAGCTCATTTAACATCCTCTCAGTTCCTGTGTGAATACAGTTAACCAGCCCTTGATGCCTTTGCCTCAAACATTAAGCCTTCACCAAGACCCACTCTACCCTGGGTTTCCTCACAAAGAAAAAGTAGATCAAGTCACTGCCTCACCTTATTCACTATGTCAGACTGGGGAGGATCTGCCTAAAGATAAGAACATTCTTTGACATTTCTTCAGTCTCAGTGTTAAAGCGTGTAGTTGTGCAGTGTGGGCTCCACATTCTTATCTGTACCCCTTGCACCAGGTCTACCTGGCAGCCTGTGGGATGGACCCAAAGGTCCCTGTACCCATATAGCCTCATAATCCTTGATTCCAAGAAGCTGCTTCTGCTCAGAATGAAAGTGACTATACCTTTACCGGCGCACACTTTCCTATGCATACTGAGACCAATGTTAATGGTCAAATGTCACAGGGAGAGATTGGGCCCACCAACGTTTCCTCCACCTCTAGTCATTCCTCTGTCTCAGGTGTCTGAAAATCATAGATAGCTGTCTTACCAGGCTGGTCTTAAATCTGAAAACACTGGGCAGCTTCTTTAAAAAATGCATAAATGAAAAACAAAGAACAAAATGGTACAGTATCATAAGCGAGAGATGATCTAACAGCTTATCAGGTTAAGCTTCTTCCTATTCACTTTCCACATGGCACTCAAAAAGATCATGAGAGGTGACATTGAATAGCAGTGGAAGTATTGACCTGGGAACAAAAGACTAGTCTTTCTCAGTAACCTGACAAAGCATGTACTCAATCCCAGCTATGAATCTTTAGAAATTCAGATTTAACAAAAGGGGGTTTGCCATCCTCCACAGATGACAACTCTAAAGAGGGATAAAGCTATCTCCACTTAGAACCCTTCTCTAAACCTTGCCATCACTTATATTCAAAGAGTTACCTTTCAGAAGAAATTCATGAGTTTCCTAGGGAATTGGAAAAGACATCTTGGACAAATGACCCAAAATCATTCTGAAGAATAGACTGAACATTGACAGAGAAAGATGAGAAAGTGGGAAGAGTCTTTCAAATAAAACAAGTGATATAAGCATATAAAGGCAATAAATATACCAGTGTGCTTCAGGGGCAGTGAAAAGCCCTATGAAGCTTGTTCAATTTGAGAATAAGAATAAAGCTGAATAAAATGACTATACTACTAAATGTATCAGTTATTGAAAAAGAACAGTTAATACTCATATGATTAGATCAATTTTGCATGTCTGTATATGTTAATCTAAACAATTCTTTTGAAGGTAACGATATGCAATATTGCAACCATTGTCAAATTCCTATCATCTTGTTTTGTAAACCTGTAATGTTATTGTATTAGATTTGTTGTTTGTTTGTTTGTCTCTTTTGCTTTTTGTCTTTATTTTCTGTGTCTTTTTTATCATAAATAAAAAACAAAAAGAATACACCTGAAGGCTAGGTATGCTGGTGCACACCTGTAATCCCTGCACTCTGGAGGCTGTCATAGGAGGATTTCCACAAGTTCAAGGCCAGCCTGGACTACATGGTGAGTTCATGGTTAGTCTGAACTACAGAGTGAGAACCAGTGTCATAAAAAAAAAGAATAAAGCTGGAAAGATTGAAGAAACTACAAAAATATATACTTTTTTCACTAACACTCAAGTGTAATGACAATGTAAATTCTAAGTACTTATATCCTTTCCCCTCCTTCCTAATTCTTCCATTGTCCATGATCTTCACTAAGCTGTCCTTCATGTACTGAATAAAGGAATATATGTCAGGCAAGATAAGCTAGATTGTGTTGTGGAAATAAACAACCTAAAAGGCTTAGTGCCTAAAAACCAAAGCCTTACTTCTCATTTACATTACATGTCCACCATAGAAAAGTATAAGAGTGCCACCCAGTTTGAATACTCAGCAGTGAAAAGTTATGAAGCTGCCACCATTGTAAACACTAATCAGCAGTCAGAGGCCAAGAGAGATTTTGTGCTGTCAAGTAAATTCTCTTGTCCAGAAGTGACCCACACCACTTCTGATCAGAACTCATTGTCCAAAACTATCTCATGACTCCACTCGAACACATGGATCCGGGAGGCACAATCCTAGCTATAAGACAGACATTCAGAAGTATTTGGTGAACATCGCTAATGAGTATTACACAAATATAATAACACACAAACACATCGGCATGTTCATTAGTTCATTAAGTCTTCTTGATTTATTATTAAGAGGTAGCCGTAGAGTACAAGCAAAGAGGAGTTTCAAAAAGCAAGGGCTATTAATTAGCATCAAAATATGACAATTTAAGTAAAATAAACTGAAACATTATTCATGGGCTCCAGTGACTAGCTGGTCACTGATGATGCTGGTAAAATTGCAAATGAAGATGAGGAAAGATTCCTGTGAGTTAAGAAATGAATGGAGAATACACAGATAAAGAATTTTTAAGCTTGCAGTGTTCCTGAAGAGAAAGCACCTATCATTTTTGCCTGTATTTCCAAATGGTCTTGTTCTACCTGATTTTACTTTTGGTTTTCAACAGTTAACATACCATGTGTATGTATTTCTTTGTACTTATCCTGCTGGTAGATTCATTAAATCTCTTAGCTCTAGGGATGTTTTCTTCACATTTGGAAACATTTATCCTGATATTTCTTAAAGTATCATTTTGTCTCAATCTTTCTTTACTCTTTCTGAGAGTTTAATTGTATTATTTTTCAGATCAAGAGATAGCTTAGACTTTGAATGACTCTGAGTAGTTTCATGGAAAAACAGAACTAGATAAAACAACAACAACCACCTAAGACACAAGGCATGACCATAAATCTCAAAATTCAAAAAGGTAGGTATAAAAGACCAACAGTTACATGACCCATGTGATGTTAGTATCTGAGCAGAAAGAAACAGGCAACACCAGCATCTGCCTCTGTTGATAATAGAAAAACTCCAAAATTAATCAGCTAATACTCAGCAAATTTCATGTTAAGACAGTTTAAAAACAGGCAACCAGGGTTAGCGATATAGCTTAACAACACAAGCACCTGCCTGGCAAGGACAAGGTCGTGAGTTCAATCCCCAGTTCCAAAAAAAAAAAAAAACAGACAACCAACACTCAAGTGTAATGACAATCAGAAGGGTTTTGTCCATTCAACTGTGACTATGAAGTGGTCTTTAGTCAGTCCTGACTATGTTGGAGCAGCCTAGGTTCTATGAGCTTCAAAAATAACCATTCAACAATTTCTTCAAATACAAAGTCTCACACTGAGAAAAAAATTTGGAAACTCAGTCCAAGTTGACCTAGACGAAAAGAATACTTGGGGAAAAAAATAGGTTCAAATAAAAGTGGAGATGAAGAACAGAGCCAGCTGTCTCAGAAGTATGGGACCCTATCTTCAATCACTTTCATAACAACAGCAAACACAATCCTACACTAAGATACTCAACAAAAGAACAAATAAGTCAAAATTTAGACAGAGAGATTCAACATGGCTGAATAGAGAAGGAGTCACATTGGAGCTACTCAGAGAAAATCAACTAAAAACACACATAATTAGAAGAAAGGGAGAGACATATATCCTGATGCCAAAACTAATCTGAAATGAGATACTTGCAGATCAAGCAAAACATAGGCATAAGGACTCAGACAATTTCAGCAGCCAATGGGATTACTTAGGTGGGCTGGCAGGAGACTCAAGAGTGCCACCCTCTACCCAGAGGACCTCAGCAGGCTGGTGAGAGCACAGTGAGTTTCCCCCAGGCAGAGGACTTCAGTGGGTCAGCAGGAGTCTCAGCAAACCCTTCTCCCACCCAAAGAACCTTGGAGGATCTATGAGAGCATGGGTGAGCCCTTCTTCCTTACAGAGAACCCTAGGTGGGCTGGGGAGAGTGCCAAAAAGGCTTTCCCCTACTCTGAGGAGCCCAGCTGGGGCTGTGAGACCCCCAGTTTCACAATAGGGTCTGGGCTAGGGAACACACCATAGACATGTGACTCTGGTAGATTGGAACAGTCTGAAGGTGCAGTAATAATACAAGGTAAAGGTTGGTTCACATCAATACTCCTAGGGAAGTCAGCCTAGGAAAAATATAAGACTCACTCAACTGGCCCCACAGGAGGAATTCAGGTGACTGGACCCTCCCCTACATTGTAGGACCCATAACTGGGTGAATGTCAGCCACAAAGCAGGGCCCTAAGATACACATGACAGACAGTTGAGACTAGAAGAATTGAAAATACCAAAATATTAACTAAGAGGTGAAAACAAAAGAGCAAAATGCAACCTCAAACCCCAACCCATCTGGAACAAGTACAGGAGACATTAAAATAGAGGACATTGAAAGTCACATACCTGAAATTTCTAAAAAGATAGCAAGTGAAATTTTAAAAAAATCCATGAGGATATAGAGGAAATCATATCAGAAATATCTCTCAGGTAAAGAAAGAAACAACAACCTTAATGAAGGACTTCCTCAGCGTAGCTAGAGAAGACATAGACAAAGAAGTATGGGAGCATAGGCAAATGATGGAAACCTTGAATGAACAATATAGGAAAGAAACAGAATTCATGAAACAAATTCAAAGATATACTCAGGAAATTAAAAATTCTATTGAAAGCTGACAAAACTGCTTGAATGAAACTGAAGATAGACTTTCAGACCTTGAAGACAGGATTGCAGTTAGTGATCATGAAAGGAAAGAACTTTTAAAAATAACAAGGGACCATAAAATAATAATTCAACAGCTCCAAGACAATGCTATATATATATATATATATATATATATATATATACATATATATGTATATGACTAACGGATATCAACAAAAATGTAGAAATCAACATAAATGACATTTTAAAAACCACTTGCAGATGTAACAGCAGAAAATTTCCCAAGCATGGGAAAAGAATCTGATATACAGAGAAGTGAAGCATTAAGAACTCCAGCTAGCCATCACCAAAATAAATCTACACCCAGACATATAATAATCAAGGTCTAAGAAATTCAGCATAAAAACAGAATACTAAAAGCTGTTAAAGAAAATAAAAAGATCACCTATCAAGGAAAGCCCGTTAGAATCATGGCTGACTTCTCAACACAATCCCTCAAGTCAAGACGAGCTTAAAGTGAAGTGTTTTAAGCCCTGAAAGAAAACAACTTCCAACCCAGATTGATGTACCCTGCAAAACTATCCTTCAAAACTAGTGGAGAGACAAGATACTTCCATGAGAAAGAACACCTGAAGGAATTCAAGACCACAAAACCAACCCTAGAAAGAGTGCCAAAAGATATTCTAGATAGAAATAAAAATGAACACAATTCCAAGAAAAACAGCAGAAATAAACCACCAGGCAGGGCAAGTAATTAGACAAAGGGGAACAGTTGGGAACCAACAAAAGGAAAACAACATGACACAGACAAGCCAATACGTATCAGTTATAACCATCAGTGTACATGGCCTCAATGCCCCTATTAAAACAAACAGATCAGCAGAATGGATCAAGAAACAACATCTAACAATATGCTGCATATAAGAAACATCTAACTCAAAAAGAAACTCATAGACTGAAAGTCAAAGGATGGAAAACAATATTCCATAAAACAGCAACCCAGAAATAAGCGGGGGTAGATATTCTGTTTGGAGACAATGTGAAGTTCAAACCAAAATGATCAAAAGAGGTAAAAAAGATCACTACATACTTATTAGGAAAAAAATTAAAAGGAAGAGATAACATTCATAAATATTTATGCACCAAATATGGGAGCACCCAACTATGTAAGACAAATACTAGGAGACATAAAAAATCAAATATGCAATAACACAAGTGTAGCAGGGGACCTTAATACACCATTGTCACAAAGCTATAGATCAACTAGGCAAAAAGTCAGCAAAGAAATAACAGAACAGAATCAAACCTGTGAACAAATGGACTTACCAGATGTTTACAGAGTGTTCTACCCAACAAAATCAGAACACACATTCTTCTCACTACACATGGGACATTCTCTAAAATAGACTATATATTAGCCAATAGAGCATGCTTAAATAAATGCAAAGGAATTGAAATTGTCCCATGCATGTTATCTGACTGTAGTGCACTGAATTAGAAATTAATGGCAAAAGAAACTACAAAAGCTACACAGACCCATGGAAATTAAGTAACACTCTCCTGAACAGCCATGAGTTTCAAATGAAATTAAAGAAAAAATTAAACAATATCTACAATTAAATGAAAATGCAGATACAACATACTGGAACCTGTAGAATGCAATGAAAGCTGTCCTCAGAGGGAAATTTGGAGTGGTGAATCCTCACATCAGGAAAACAGAACGAACACAAATAAACAACCTAATGCTGCACCTCAAGTTGCTAGAAAAAGAAGAGCAAGTGAAGCCCAAACCTCATAGAGGGGAGGAGATGAAAAGACTGGAGCAGAAATAAACACAATTGAGGCTAAGAAAACAACACAAAGAATTAATGAACCAAAGAGTTGGTTCTTTGAAAGAATAAACAAAATTGATAAACCCCTTGGCAATCTTATCAAGAAAAGGAAAGAAAAAACTCAAATTCATGCATTGAGGAATGAAAACAGTGAAATTACTACAGATTCTGTGGAAATACAAAAGATTATCAATGTCTACTTCAAAAATCTTTACTCACATAGACTGAAAAACACAGAAGAAATGGACAGTTTCTAAGAAACACATAAATTACCAAAGCTGAATCAAGAAGATATAAAAATTTTGAATAACCCAATATCAGTTACTGAAATTGAAAATGCACATAAAAACTTACCAACAAAGAAAATACCAGCTCCTGATGGATTCATAGCTGAATTCTACAAGAAATTTAGAGAAGATCTAATTCCAATACTCCTCAAACTCTTTAATGAAATCGAAAGGGAAGCAATCCTCCCAAACTCATTCCTGGAAGCAAGTAGCACCCTGATACCAAAACCAGAGTAAGACCCAAGCATAAAAGAGAACTATAGACCCATCTCTGATGAACAGTGACGCAATAATTCTCAATAAGATACTAACAAACAGAATGCAGCAAATCATCAAGGACATTATACACCATGACCATGTGGAATTCATTTCAGGAATCCAGGGATGGTTCAACATACACAAATCAATAAATGTAATACACGCATCAACAGAGCCAAGGACAAAAATCACATAATCATCTCAATAGATGCAGAAAAACTTTTGATAAATTCCAGCACTCATTCATCATAAAAACCTAACAGTAAATTGGAAGAGATGGGCTTTACCTCAACCTCACAAAAGCCATCTATGATAAACCAGCAACCATCATATTAAATGGAAAAAACTGAAACCTTTCTCTCTAAAATCAGAAACAAGGCAAAGATCTCCACTATCACCATTCTTATTCAATATAGTTCTAGGAACACTAGGGAGATCAATTAGGCAAGAAAAAGGAAAAAAAGGAATAAGGACAGTAGAGACAAAAATTAAATTACAATTATTTGCAGATGACATGATACTCTACATCGAAGAACCCAAAAACTCCAACAAAAGACTACTGGAGTTATTAATCAAATTCACAAAGGTAATGCTCAAAAATCAAGAGCATTCTTGTACACAACAAACTGAGAGAAATTATGGAAATAACACCTTTCACAATAGCATCCAAAAAAATGAAATACTTAGGAATCAATCTAACGAAAGATGTAAAAGATCCATATTTTGAAAACTATACTCTGAAAAAGGAGATTAAAGAAAATATCAGGGTTTCCAGAAAGATGGCAGAACAGTAAGCAGCAGAATAAACAGCCTCTCTGAGAGATACAGTCCAGATACTGGACTATAGCATTGTGGGGAAGACAAGAAGGAAGCAAGTGGGTCCCCTGGACCTAGGAAGAATCTAAAATGAGAATTGAAGCCCACAGAAAAAGTAAACAGAAAAATTTAAAAGAAGAAGGTGGCAGCTGGTGGTGCCTTTGCCCAGAGCCAGATCCACTGTGCGAGAGGAGCTGTTGGAACCTGGGAAAACATAGTCACACTGACTCTGGTGTCTAGCGACCCCAGAGGCCTCTGGAAGGAGACACCACAGCAGTGGAAGGGAGCAGCAGATGCAGAGTATGTCACTGACTGGTGGTGAGTACAGAGGACTCAGTCCTCCTGGGGGAGACAGCCATTGGCTGGGAGCCATTTTGGAGTCAGACTGGCTAAGCTCAGAACCAGAACTCCTGCCAGATTCCTTCAGCAGCCCCTATCTGGGTGTAGACTCATAAAAATTGCTCAAATTGAGCCCTGCCCCGACACACATTCCAGTGGCCATCACACAGGTTCCCTGCAGATAGCCAGCTTGGTCTGGAGGAAGAGGTTGGCCCCACCCCTGCATGGGCTCCAGGGGCTGTAGTGGAGGAACCCCACCAGTGACCAGCCCAGGACTGCAGGTGGAGACCAGCCCTGTCCCTGTGCACACTCCAGAAGCCATCAGGGAGCCAACGCAGGCTAGGAAAAGCAGCAGAGAGCCCTGCACCAGCACACCACTAGCCAGCATTGGCTAGAAGAGCGAAACAGTCAATGGGGATATAGCTCAGTGACAAAGCATCTGCCTGGCAAGCACAAAGTCATAAGCTCAATCTCCAGTTAAAAAAAAAAAAACAGTCTCGCTGAAGAGAAATTGTAGCCAATGTGGGAAGTTCCAGACCCCACTACATATTTGTCCAGAAGAACTCAGGAATATGTCAAGACAAAGAAGCAAGAGGCAGTCTCTGGCCTCAAACCCAAGCAGAGCAAGTCCAGGAGATGTAAACACAGAAGAGATTGGGAGTCACACACCTGAAATTTCTGAAGTGATGGCAACTAAAGTAAAGAAACAACTTCAAGCTGGGCGTGGTGGTGCACATCTTTAATCCCAGTACTCGGGAGGCTGAGGTAGGTGGAGCATTGTGAGTTTGAGGCTGACTTGGGCTACAACATGAGCACAAGCCTGGCCTAAACTACATAGTGTGACCCTGTCTCAAAATACTGGGGCTGGGAGTTTGGTTCAGCAGCTTAAGCACCTACCTGGCAGGTGCAAGGTAGTGAGTTCAATCCCCAGTTCCACAAAAAAGAAAAAAAAGAAACAACTTCATGAGGCTACAAAAGAAATTAGAACAGAAATACTAACTCAGGTAAAAGAAGAAATAAAAAACATAATAAAAGAATTACTAAGCTCCTCTAAAAAACATAGAGGAGCTTGCACAGGAAAATGAGGGAAACGAATGAACAATATAAAAAGGATTTAGAATACATGAAAGAGATTCAAAGAGATATCCAGGAAATTAAAAACTCCATTGAAAGCTTGCAAAACCTCTTGAAAGAAACTGAAGATAGACTTTCAAACCTTAAAGACAGGTTTGCAGCTTTGTGATCACGAAAGGAAAGATCTCTTAAATATAACAAGGAACCAAGAAGTACCAATTCGACGGCTGCAAGACAACCCAAAGATACATAACTTAAGAATAAAAGGTGTGAGTGAAAAAGCAATAGTCAACACAAATGACATTAAAAGTCTGTTTACAGAAATATTATCAGAAAACTTTCCAAGCATGGGAAAAGGAAGTAACATTCAGATAAGTGAGGCATATAGAACTCCAGCTAGCCATAACCAAAATAAATCTACACCCAGACATATAATTATCAAGATCCCAGAAATTCAACACAAGAACAGAATCTTAAAAGCTGTAGAGAAAAGAAACAGATCACCTATAAAGGAAAATCCATCAGTATCATGTCAGACTTCTCAACACAAACCATCAAGTCAAGAAGAGCTTGCAGTGAAGTATTTCAAGCCCTGAAAGAAAACAACTTCTAACCCACATTGATGTACCCTGCAAAACTATCTTTAAAAATTAATAAAGAAACAAGATACTTCCATGAGAAAGAACAATCAAGGAATTCATGACCACTAAAATAACCCTATAAAGAATACTGAAGGACATTCTACAGAAAGAGATGAGAAAGACCACAGTTCCAGGAACAGCAGCAGAGGGGGATCACCAAGCAGGGTAGACAATTGAATGGAGAGGAAAAGTAGACAGCCAACGGCAGGAAAATAGCATGGCAAAGATGAGCCAGTGCATGTTGGCCATAACAATTAATGTGGATGACTTCAATTCACCAATAAAAGGAAACACAGGCAGAGTGGATCAAGAGACAGGATCCATCAATATGCTTTATACAAGAAACACATTTAACTCAAAAGGGGATTCACAGACTGAAAGTCAAAGGAGAGAGAACAGTGCTCTATGTGACAGGGAACCAGAAAGAAGTGGGGGTAGTTTGCCCATCAGCTGCAGAGTGGACAAGAAAGACATGGCATTTTATACAATGGAAAGCTACTCAGCTATAAAGAAAGATAACCTCAAGGCTCTTGTAGGTAAATGGACACAACCTGAGATCATGCTCATGAATGAAATGGTTTAGTCATATGGATGAATATCATGTTGTCTCCCTAGTATTGAAAACTAAAGGAGTTAGTGGGATCCAAAATGCACAATATGTATTGTGAAAATGAAAGGGGAGGAAGTGTCTAAAAAGGGAAGGCAGTGGCCATCGTTAATCTATTATTCTGATTTGAATCCCATATTGTTTTCATTGTTCTATTTAGTTTGGTTTTATTCTGTTTCAGTTTACCAAATTTTATTATATTTGATGGCATGGACAACTATTTCAAAGATAACAAAATATATTATGGTAGCCATTATTGATTTCCTATTATCTTGTTTTGAAGCCCTGTATTGCTTTCATTGTGTTTTGATTGATTTTATTCTACTTTGTTTTATTTGACTGTATTATGTCTGATGGTATAGGCAACTACTCTGAAGATAACAAGAGAATTATGGTAGCCACTGTTGTTTTACTATTGTTTTGAAGTCCTGTATTGCTTTCATTGTTTTGTTTTGATTGGTTTTATTCTGTACTATTTTGTTTGATTTTATTATGCCTGATGATATGGGAAGTTATTTTGAAGATAGCAAGAGGCATTATGGTAGCCATTATTGATTTCCTTTTATCTTTTGTTGAAGTCATGGATTATGTTCATTGTTTTGTTTTGATTGACTCTATTCTGTTTTATTTCATTTGTTTTTATTTTTTTCAAAATAAAAAATAAAAATAAAAAAGAAGATATCAGAAAATGAAAAGATATCTCTTTCTCTTGGATAGGAAAAACCAACATAGTGAAAATGGCCTTACTCCCAAAACTGTGATACAGATTTAATGCAATCCTTATCAAAATAACATTATCATAACTCACAGATCTAGAGAAAACATTCCTAAAATCCATATGGAAACAGAAAAGACCTAGAATAGTAGAGGCAATCCTGGGCGACAAAGGCAAGGTAGGAGGCAACACAATCCCTGACTTGAAATTATACTTAGAAGCCACTGTGATAAAATCAGCATGGTACTGGTGAAAAAACAGACCTGAGGATCAGTGGAACAGATTAGAAGATGCAGACACAACTACAAAGACATTCAGCCAGCTTATCTTTTACGAAAGGGCCAAATGTGTTCACTGGAAGAAAGATAGCCTCTTTAATAAATGGTGCTGGAACAATCAGCTTTCACATGACAAAGGCTGAAAGTAGACCCATGTCTATTACCATGTACAAAACTAAAGTTCAGATAGATGAAAGACCTAAATATTAAAACAGAAAAAACTAAATCTATAGATCAATTATACATGTCTATATCTGTTAATGTAAACAACCATTTTGAAGATAACAACACGCAATATTGAAACCATTGTCAAGTTTCTCTCATCCTGTTTTGTAAACCTGTAATGTTGCTGTTGTGCATTCACTCTAGTTGTTTGTTTGTTTCTTTGGCTTTTTGTCTTTCTTATATGTGTCTTTTTTTCTCTTAAATAAAAAAAAAACTAAATCTACTTGAAGACAAGATAAGTAGAAATCTTGACATAGTGGTAGGCAAAGAGTTTGTGAGCAAAACACAAACTGCACAGCAAGTACTACAAAGAATACACAAATGGGATCTCATCTTATAAAAAAGTTTTTGCACTTCCAAAGAAATCACCAACAGAGTGAAAAGAAAATCCACAAAATGGGAAATAATTTTAACTGATTGTCCCTCAAACAAAGGACTTATGTCGAAAACATAAAAAGAATTGAAAACATCAGGCCCCCCAAATTCAAAGACCCAATCCAAAAATGTGCATCTGAGATGAACACACACTTCTCACATAAAGAAATACAAAAGGCAAATAAATACACGAAGAAATGTTTAACATCACTGGTCATTCGAGAAATGCAAATTAAAACATTGATATTCTATCTCACTCCACAAAGGATGGCTACCATCAAGAAATCAATCAACGACAAATGTTGGAGGGGCAATGGTGAAAAAGGAACACTTTTTCACTGTTGGTGGGAGTGTAGACTGGTGCAACCACTGTGGAAATCAGTGTGAAGACTCCTCATAAAACTAGGATTGGAGGTCCCATTCAATCCCGCTATTCACCTTCTGGGTATCTTCTCAAAAGAATTGAAAACATCATGTCACAGTGATCTATGGGCACCCGTGTTTATAACAGCATAATTTTAATAGCTCAATCTATTTTATAAAAAAAGATGATTTATTTGAAGGTGAGTGTTATGGATTACAAACTGGTGGTCAACTTGACACCAGTTGAATTGGTTCAGCTGGTGTTGAGTTAAAGATGCTCCACCTGAAGAAAGGTGCCAGCATAAATAGGGATGTGGAGAAGAAGAGCCGGGTGTTGTGGGTTCTTCCAAGAGTTGCTGTTGGAGCCGCTGGTTCTTCTGGAGGTGCTTGTCACGCTGGCTCCTCCAATGTGGATTCAGCCATTATCGTCGGAGGAGCTCAGGACCTCATCGGTGAGAGTGGCTGTGGTTCATGTTGCGAGAGCTCTGCTCCTCACACCGTGCATCGCTTCCTGGCTCCGGAGGGGAGGCTGTGTGCTGGAGAACCTGGTCACGCTGGGCTTCCTGACCTGTGCTCAACTGTTCTCCATCATCGGAGGAGCGCGGGACCTCGTCGCCGTTGGGGATGGCTGTGGTGCTCT
>RJWM01039276.1:0-16214 GCA_004363535.1 Dasyprocta punctata | reverse complement strand
CCAATAGCCAAATTCGAAAGTGTATGTACTATGACACCTCCTCACTAGCTGCACTTAGCACAGATTTCTCATGGTGACTGCAGGAATGCAAAAGACTTACGGAAAAGCGATGGGTCAAAACATGGCCTAGAAATGTCTGCCCTTGGGCTAGGGATATAGCTCAGCAGTGAAGCACCTGTCTGGCAAGCATGAGGTCCTGAGTCGAATTCCTGGCACCTCCACTCAAAATTTATGCCCTTGGAGATGTGAAGGCTCATGCTTTTAATTTATACATTTATGCTGGAACTCTGTCGTCAGGTCCTTATTTGTATAGTTATAAATCAAATGATGTGAACGGACTTGTTGTTCCCATTACCCAAACTAATCAGAACGTGGGATCTGGCAACAGGTTCACTGGTTTCCAACTGCTGTTACATTCGCTAACGGCACAATTTGACCAGCACAGGAACTGTACCCAGGAACAAAGCAGGAATTCCAAATGAAATGTTGTAATTTCAAAACAGAGAACCGTATAGTACAATCTTTGGATTTCAGAAAGATATAACCTTGGCCTCATAAAGAGCAAAGCAAAAAGCAAACTGATCCTGATGTCAACACTGCACCATGATGGCAATATTGATAGGGAAACCTCGAAAACACAGAAGCATAAGATGGAAAGTTTCAACAATAAAACCAAATGTGGAGTAGATATCAATGAGTCATGCAGCCATTAAGATGCCATCTGAAATTTTTTTTTTTTTTTGGTACTGAGAATCGAACTTGCACTTGCCAGGCTGGTGCTGTGCTGCTGAGTTATATCCCCAGTCCTATGATGTCACTTGAAACACAAAGCATTGGCCAATGGCTGTGTTTTACTCGGTCCTAAATATGTGTGGCATAAATAGCTTGACAGTTTACAAAGAAAATAAGAAGTGAAAAATATCAGAGAGAAATTTTCTTAAGAGGACTGGGACTGGAGCTCATAAGAGATCATTTGTAGCAAAGGAAAAACAAAATGTTCAGGAAACTGCAAAAAATTGTGGCACACACTGATGAACTGACAGATGAACACACAGGTGCAGAACCCCAAACACCTACTACAACAACAAGGAAACAAAAAGATGTCAACTGTGCCTTACAAGAAAGTACAGAAAAAACATACATGCTATCAGTGTAAGGGGTACTTGTGTATGGAACACGCAGTTGTCATGTGCGAAGTCTGCCTTGGGTGTGACAGTGAAGCAAACTCATTTCAGTAGACTTCTGTTTGTATTCACATTGTAGTTCACATAGATTTTTATCTCTGATGTTATCTTTCAGGCTGGGTAAGCAAGTAAACAGCTGATGTGAAAATGTTGATGTCTATTCTAAGCACTCATATTTGATATTTTATTTTATTGACATTTATTTCCAACTAAATGCGTGTAGTACAATATATCAGGAAGCTCTTGACCAAACAGGAAGAGGGGACAAGACTACCACATAGGAAAGGAAAGCTAAGCACACGTGCTGCCAGTGTGGGACCTGTGCATGGAACATGCAGCTGTCATGTGTGAAGACACATGTGTGAAGACTGCCCTGGGTGTCACAGGTAAAGCAAAGATTGCTTTTGTGGTAGAGCTCTATGGTACTTTCACTGTGGTTCATACAGGAATTCATTTCTGATGTTACCTTAGCTTCTGTAAGCAAGTACACAGAGATATGAAAATGTTGATGTCTATTCTAAATGCAAAATACATATTAAGAATTTAATAATTTATTTTATTGATATTTCATGCTTCTGTTAACTACATACTGTATAATACAGTAAGAACCTCCTGACAAAACAGCCAGACCACTGAGATGTGAAGTACGTCCTACACAAACATCAGGAAAGCAAAAGGCTTTACTGTTGTCATGGGTGCAGACTGCCTCAGGTCCGATACTGAAGGTTTTTTTTTTTATAGAGTGCTATTGGTAATTTCAGTGTAGCTCATGTAGGAATTTATTTCTGATATTCTTTTTTTTTTTGATGTTCTTTTTTAGTCTTTGTACATCAAAAAGTTGATGTTGAAAATTTTGGTGTTTTATAAACAATAAATATAAAAAACTCAATACTTCATTTTTGTGATTTTTCCCTAAGTACTCATTGTTTAATATAATAAAGCTCATAAAACTATAATAAATAATTCATCAACAGAAATATCCTAAAGAATAAACTTGTGCCTGACAGACCCACCACTAGGTGCCTTAATGACAAAATTAGTCTTATGCTCCAAGGGTTAGGAACAGTACAACCATGATGCCCAAAATTGACACCAATGGTGCAAGGAAAATCATGGAACTAATCTCTCTCATGAACACAAGCTTAATAACTCAATGTGCTGGCAAATAAAATCTAACACTATATATAAGGAGAACCCAAACATACAAAATAATTTATCCTAAGTATATAATAGAAGAAAAACCACATGATCATCCAAATAGGTATAGAAAAAGCATGTGACAAAATTCAATAGTCACTGAGGATAAAAATCTATTGGAAGGCTGGAGACTTAGTTCAGTGGCGCAGCACCTGTCTGGCAAGTGTGAGGTCCTGCGTTCGATTCCCAGTACCCTCCCCCAAGTCTACTGGAAAATTCATAAAGAATGGCATAAATGGGCCAGGGATTTTAGATCAGCAGTGTAAGTGCCTGCCTGGCAAGTGCGTGGTCCTGAGTTCAATTACCAGTACAGAAAAAAAAAAAAAAAAAAAAAAAGGCCAAAAAATGTCTGCAGCATGTATCACAATCAATGGAGAAATACTGAAAACCATTCTGGCAAGTAGAAAACAAGAGATGACCATTATCATTACTTCAGTTCAACACAATTCCAGAGGGCCTAGCTAGTACAACAAAACAAAAAATCAAAAAAAAAAAAAAAAAAGAACCAGAAGAGAAGAAAAGCAGTAATTCCTAGATGGTATGCTTATGCAGTGAGAATCCTCATGATTCCACAGACTAATTATTAGAAGTAATAAGTAGGCAGACTAATTATTAGAAGTAATAGGTGAATTTACATTTCTGGATACAAGGTTAATACTTGTTGGAGCCGCTGGAGCTGAATACACGTGCAGGGCCGTGGCCTGGCCCGGCATGGCAGAACTGACAGTAAAGAGATGCCTCAGGGGCAAAACAGGCCTCAGCTGAGGACACCTGGAGACTTTCTCCTAGGACAGCTCTCCTTGATTCACATCATTTGTTGCTCGGAGAGGTCCTTGAACCCCTCTCAAGGTCCTGCTCAGGTTTTTTGCGTTTTCCACTCTAACCCCTTGTTTGAATACTAAATAAATACAGGCTACCCAGAGACGTTCCCTATCTTAGCCTGCAGTCTTGAACTCTGCAGAGGGCTCTGATTCTCCCGGAGCCCTAAAATCACACCACTTGTTTCATTTATTTAAGCCTTCGCTATACACTTCTTTAAGCGATTAGGGATATTTTATTTAATTTATTTATTTATTTATTTGGTACTGGGGATCGAACTCACGCTTGCCAGGCAGGCGCTTATTCCGCTAAGTTAAAACCCCAGCCTAAAATTGGGGATCTTGGCCAGGTCCTCCATAACTGGTGCCTGAACAGGGACCTGAAATCCTTGGATTAGGAATTTTAGTCTGAACGAGTAAGTCTGCCTAGAGTGGAAAGTGTGGAAACAGACAAGGCCTTCACAGGATGAAAAACTTCACCGGGGATGCCTGGAGAAGAGAGGGAAGAACAAGGGAGAGTCTTCCCGCTGTGAACAAGCTGTTTGATCCTGGAATAAAAATGGGGCAAAGGTCCTGAACCAAGGAGCACCTAGTAAAATGTTAAAAGAGGTAATCAATATAATCCATGGTTTCCTCAGATAGGCACTATAGATATTGACAATTGAGAAAAAAATCTTAAAAGGCACATAGCACAGGAAAAATCATTTCACCTGAGATGTTCTCAACTTGGAATCTGGTTCATTCAATTCTGAGTCCATTTACTGTGGGACTCTTACAAGATGTTTTGTACGCAGGCACAGATCAGGACGCAATATGGACTGCCTTCCGGGGTCCTGATCCCAGGACCTTGGAGGAGAACGAGAAGGGCCCCTCGTGGGGCCCCCGCCCGGCCCGAGCAGCACCGGTGTGTGGGCTTGGAATCAGGGACAAACACTACCCACCCCCCATCCCCCCCCCTTGTAAGCAACCTGCTGTTTCTGAGGTCTGGCTGGATTGACAGCTACCAAGGAACATCAACCAACTTTTGTTTTGTAGATTTGGCCAGGCCTCTGGTCAGCAACCCAAGCATCTCTTTACAGCAGGCAATGTAGCAAGTATGGGGGATTCCCTTCTGTCTTGTCTTCTATTATTAATAAAATATTAAAAAAAAAGATGTTTTGTATACATATTTAGAAACCTTATGATATCAAACATCTAGCACAAACATTCCTGTCTCCTGCTCAATTCATTTTGATGTAAAGCTAAAAACTTGTTTTGGAGCAGGCTCATAGTATCTTAACAGGTGATGCATCCACGAGGTGGCTCTCGTCCAAGAAGATATGACCCTGGCAGGAGACAAGGCTGATGCTGGAGGCAGTCCCATATGACGGCTCCACCAATTTGAGCCCTCCAGAGGATGAGCCTATCTGACCAGACCTGCCCCTGGAGACAGTCCAATCAGCCAAAAAATCCACCTCCATCTCCCCTGAGAGAACAGGATAGAGGACAAGTAATCCAGTAAACTGAAACCAAAGGTCTAAATGGGTGATAACCAAACCAAAGTTTAATGAAAGTAGGGGAGTTAAGATAAAATATAAAAATACACATTAATTATAGGTAAGATTTTGTTCTTTCCAAAATTCTTTCTACAAGAGATCTCTGTTAGTTGACCTACAACAATTCTGACTAGCCAATTTATAGTTGTAAATTCTAAATTTGTAAAAAAAAATTAGTAACTCAGTTTGGTTAAAAATATATTTGAGTACACTCTGCTTTTGTAAGATATTTGCCAGTCTGTGTATCTGTTGTCTTGTTTATCCAGTCTGTTTGTAAGCAGTTGTTGGGAGTTGCTGAGCTAGTGACTGTTCACACATGTGGAGCGGAAAGCAAAAGTGCCTGTACAGGAGTGCCCAAGTGGCACGTAGCACCTGAGAAACACTCTGAGGGCATGGGGTACTAGAGGTGAACAGGTGTCCCAGCCCAGAGAACACAGGAAAATAAGAATCGAGCTAGATCAGCAAAGGGGCATGATACAAGTATATAAATAGCCCCCGGGAACTTACAGAGTTCTCACAGACCCTGATGGCTTATGTACTTATTTCTATGTCTGTTTGAATCTGTAAAGACTGTCTATCAGATCATCTATCCATGTCTGTCCATTTGTCTGCTCTATAAACAGCTGTTCTTTTTGAGCTCAACAATTTTTCTCTTTTTGCCTTTTTCTTTTGCATTTCTGGATTGTTTGATCAAAGGTTTGGGTCGTTGATTTGCAAAGCATGCTTCCACCTGGGTTGCCAGCTGGTCCAAATGATGCACACACTGGGTGCTCAGATACAAAGGTTTTCATGTAGCTATGACAATTAATTGTTACTGACCTCGTGATGTATTGGATGTACTCGTAGCTCCAGATGTATAGGTCTCTCAAATTGTAAAATGGGGATTATTTATGGTGATAGACTTTTGTTTCATATTCAGACCTCTGCTGGTACCAAAGACTGTAAGATTCACATTCCACTAAAGGTCAATAAGTTAGATGAAAGCTTCTCATGTATTAGATAGGGATGATTGACTGAAAGAGATATTTTATGTCAAAACAGAAATTCAGATTGTTACAAAAGTGTCATGGTTGTCATGATGCAATAGTGTGTGTGGTTTTGATTTCTGATTTTCTATGTAAAATATGTAACTGTTAACATCCTATAGGCATTCAAGTATTAAAATATCCATGGATAGTAGAAACTAAGTTTCATTTAATGTTCTAAGGTGTTTCATATTTAGATAAGACAGCAACGTTAAGGTTACTCCCTCTGATACACTGTATTGTTATCAATCTTTTCTTCTGGATATTCAAAACCTGAGGTTTATAGACCAAAAATTAGGCAGATGGGCTAAGAGGATAGCCAATATTTTGGCTTCAGTCCTTCAAGGTCAATGAGGACCCAGGACATAAAAGAACCTCTGCTTGTGTCATCCATAGATACTCAGTGAGTCCCTGGCCTTCTGGTCAAGAAGACTGAGACCACACAGGAAAGTGATCTTCAATGTATGGAGTGCCTGAGAGTCACCAGGAAAACAAACGTCTCCCAAGCTTTCATAAAGCAACTTGGTCAAGCAATGGCTGTGACTCATCCAGATGGCAGACAATGATAGAACAGCCAAGAGGTGCTATGCATGGTTCCAAGGCAATTCCTGAGGAGACCTAACTGACCTTGACAGAAAGTAACAAACTGATTGTATTTAATGCAGGTCTCATCATAACTTGCTCTTGAACCTCCTGCAGAAAAGTATAACTTTAGAAGATGTAGTGCAATGCCATAGTGAAATGTTAGCTGTAAAGGAAGCTCAAATCACTAACACCTTCTGACAATTGCTGGCTACACTGGTAACTGACTACTGTTATGGACTGATGGACTATTCAGGGTTTAAATTGTGGAAATTCTCCTAACACAGCTTCTCCAGCTTCAACCGACCACCCATCCCATTCAACAACAAAACAAAAGGGAGGAATATGTTGCACTGCTGAAGCTGAATACACACACAAGGCCGTGCATGGCTGAACTGAGTAAGGAGGCACCTCAGGGGGAAAGATAGCCTCAGCAGAGGACACTTGGAGACTTTCTCCTAGGACAGCTCTCCTTAATTCGCATCATGTGTTGCTTGGAGGGGTCCTTGAACCCCTCTCAAGGTCCTGCTCTGGTTTCCTACACTTACCCACTTTAATCCCCGCCTTTTTTTTTTTTTTAATTTTATAACAAAAAAGAATATATAGGACATTAGAAAAACATTGGCTGAGTTTGTGGCCGGCGTGGGCTACAACGTGAGAAAGGTCGGCCTGAACTACATAGTGCAACCCTCGAAAAAAATAGGTCCAGGAGTTTGGTTCGATGGCTTAAGCACCTGCTTGGCAGGCGCGACGCTGTGAGTTCGATCCCCAGTATCAACAACAACAACAACAACAAAAATCGGCAAGAAATATCAACGTTATGAATGCTGTATTATTTTCAAAAGAACAATTCATAGTAAAAATGAAATCTGAAAATGACCCTGTGAGAACTACTTTTCACTCAAAATTCTTTTTGTAATTATCTTAACTAATTTTTTATATACATACATAGATTTTCTTTCAGTTTGTCGCCCAAGTGCAACAATACGATGGTTACATATGTGTGACTTAATTAGTTCACTGGTAAGTGTATTTTCAAGGCACAATTCCCTCCTTGAATACTAAATAAATACAGGCTACCCAGAGACATTCCCCGTCTTAGCCTGTAGAGTCTCAACCTCTGCAGAGGGCTTTGATCCTCCTGGATCCCTAAAATCATACCACTTGTCGCATTTATTTAAGTCTTCACTGCACACTCATTTGGGAGACTGGGGATCTAGGCCAGGTCCCCAGTAAATACTGAAAAACCAACTGTGCTTCTATAAGCTAACCATGGATTTTTGTTTTGTTTCTTTGAAACAGTCTTCTGTAGTTTTTAACTCACTATGTATCCCAGACTGGTCTCTAACTTGCAATCCTCCTGCCTTGGCTTTGCAAATTCTGGGTTTACTTCACTACTATTCTTGGCTTTTAACCTTGGATTTTTAAAATACAAAGTACAATAGAATAAAACAAATAAAAACTAGGAACAAATCTAACAAAAGATGTACAAAGACTTCTGCAATGAACAGAGGGCAACATTTTTGAGGGATATTTACAAAGGTCTAAACACTGTTAAAAGGGAGAACGCTCTGAGAAATACAGTTAGGTGATTCTGTGGTCATGTGAACACCATAGAGCTCTACTGTCACAAACCCAGACAGTATGCAGTCAATCACTTGCTGTAGCCTCTTGACACTATCAAGAGACAAGGTAAGCAGGACATATATGGATGGGTGTGCCACGCGCATAAAACGCCACACAGTTCCTAAAAGTACAGCATAAAAAGTAGCATACCACATAAACAAATGAGTACCAACTGTTTATTATCACTACGAAGTCTTAGGTGTTGTATGTGCTACTTTTACAGTGATGCAGGCTTGTCTACACAGCAGCATCACCACAAACCTGAGGAATGTACCGAACAGTAACTGCACGATAGTTACAACACAAGACATATTTTTCGGCTCCATTATAATCTCATGGGACTACTGCTGTATATGAGGTCTGTAGTTGCCCAAAACCTCATCACAGTGTTAACTGTAAATGAAAAGATATACCAAATTTATGGACTGGGAAGACTTAAAATCTTTCCAACCCATCATTTCTTTTTTTTTTTTTTTTTTCTCAGTACTGGGGATCGAACTCACAACCTGTGCCAGTCAGGCAGGCACTTAAGTGACTGAGCCAAACTACTGGCCCTATTTTTTTCAAGGCAGGGTCGCACTATGCAGTTCAGGCTGGCCTTGCCCACATTGTAGCGTAAGCCGGCCTCACCATCATTTCAATTTCTTTTCTTTTTTTGCGGCACCATCGAACTCACCATACGCCTGCCAGGCAGGCGCTTAAGCCACTGAGCCAAGCTCCTGACCCTAGTTTTTTGAGACATGGTCACACTATGTAGCTCAGGCTGGTCTTGCACTCACATTGTAGCCCAAGTCGGCCTCGAACTCACAACACTCCTCCTACATCAACCTCCCGAGTGCTGGGATTAAAGGCATGTGCCACCACGCTGGGTTACATCATTTCAATTTCAAAGCAATCTTAAATCAACTCCCACTTTTTTTTGGCAGGGGGGTGCTTTTTTTGAGATAAGGTGTCACTATGTAGTTCAAGCTAGCTTTGAACTCACTATGCAGCCCAGGCTGACCTCTAACTCAAAGTGATCCTCTTGCCTCAGTCTCCTAGGTACTGGGATTTACAGGCACACGCCCACCATAGCTGGCTTTCCCACTCCCTTTTGTCCTCTAAAAACTAAATTGAAAGAACTGATTCTAAAATCCTTATGGAAATGCAAAAAGTGAAAAATACCAGTATGATCCTAAAAAAATGGTGAGTACATACCTTTCAAATACATTATATACATAATGTATTATATACATAATATACATAACATATTAAAATACATTATATACCTATAGAAATTAAAACTGATAGTAATTAAAAATAACCAATGAAAAATAGTCTTAAAAGTCTCACACAAATAGGGCTTCCTGGCTTATGATAAAAGTAGCACCAATGTGCAATGAGGGAAAAGACAATCTTTTATTACACAAAGATGCTGAAGTAATTGGAAATGCCCAAATAAAGCAACATGTCATGATCCTTGCAGTGGGTAAGCTTAATTGTGTCAACTTGACAGGCTCAGAAGCTCAAGAAGGAATTGGTGAAATAAGTTTGGGTCATGGCAGCATGGCTTTGGGTTCTACATCTGGTCCCTGGTTCCTTCCTCACTGGCTCTGTTTCCCTGCTCTGCTTCCCAGATGCCATGAATTAAGCACCTTTCCTCTGCCAAACCCTTTTCACCATGATGTCCTTGCCTTGCAGCCAGTGGACCATGGACTGAATCCTCTGAAACTCCAACCCAAATTAAACCTCTCCTTTAAACTGTGGGCACTGGGTTTGTGTCCTAGCCATAGGAAAGCTGACTAACACAATACTTAATCTTACACAATTCACAAAGCTAAATTCCAGACAGAGTCCAGATCAAAATGTAAAAAGTAAGAGGGGAAGAGCCACAGCAAAATACCTTTGACCTTGATGGAGTCAAACATTTCTTAAGCCAACTCCAAAAGCGCTGAACAACAATAACAACAACAAAAAAAAAGATAAACTTGGCAAAAAATTGATTAAGGGAGTGAAGACAAAACAAAGCATTAGAAAAAGGAATCAATAATAAAATATGTCTAATAGTAGGGGCAGAAGATGCGCAACTGCTTGATTTGGGGACAGTAAAACAATGAGGTCCTGGCACAAAGCACCAGTCTACCGCCAAGGTTGGACTAGGACTACAAAGAACATACCCACCCTCGACCAAGAGCCTACTACTAAGAGGAAGATGCAACAAGAAAGGAGCCTTCTGATTCTGGACAACACAGGAACTCACCCTGACAGGCAAGAATTCACTACCTTCTTACCTAAAATAATTAAAAAACAGAAAGAAAAAAAAAAACCATGAATGGACAAGGTGGGCACAAAAACAAAAAGCAATAAAGCTGCATTCTTCCTTGAGGGTTTTCTGGCTTCAGTGTAAGGAAAGGAAAAACAGACCACACCTGGCCTACAGCCTGAGCAACATGAAGAAACAACGATGGGATCTACAGAGAATCGTTCTCTAGTCAGAAGAGAGCTGATCAGCACAGTGTGTGAGGAAACCACCAGAGGCTGGAGCAGAAGTCCTGAATGGTCGGAGAACTCACCCGTGGCCACAAAAGGTACCTCTTCCTATCAATCAGACTAAAGACTGGGAAAACTTACAAGTAAGTGTGTGTGTGTGTGTGTGTGTGTGTGTGTGTGTGTGTGGAGGGGGGGTTCGTAAGAAAGGGGGAAAAAAGCCCACACTGCCTAATAAATCTTAAAAACAAAACTTGAAAGGATCAAAGTTTTCAAACAACTTCACTACGTCTCACAGCAGAGTTTAAAAATATTTTTAAGAATACAAAAATATCCAGAGGGGTCCGGGCGGCATCACACTCCGCGGTACACTCTACCTAGCTCCCTGGGACTGGGAAGCCTTGGCCTGCACCGAGGTACAGCCGAGGCTCCACCTGCACGCCCCGGGAGGCCGCCCTCATTTGCTGCGCACAGGATCCAGCCGTACCGGGTCCCACAACTCAGCGTGACCCACCAGGGGAACGCCCTGGCCAGTCTTGCAGGACACAGAGGTACTCAGCTCAGCCCACCCCAGCCCAGCCCAGGACCCCAGGGCTGCTCATCAGGGACTGACCAGCATAGCTGCAGGGCCTTGGAGAGCTTGGGCTCCCCTGACCAGAGTGCACAGCTTGCGCGAGCTCCATACTTCAGTGGAGCGGCCTGTGCGCCGCATCCTAGAGTTCGCAGGCTCTGCCCAGCCAGGAGCAAGGCCCTGGCACTGTAGGCCTGGGACTCGCTCAGGCTTGCCTGGCACAGCAGAAGCTCTGAACTCCTTGCAGCCAGACTCAGGGTCTGGGTGGTGCCACACTCCGGGGTAAACTCTGCCTAGCTCGCTGGGACTGGGAGGCCTTGGTCCCCACCCAGTAAGGCGGAGGCTCCACCCACATGCCCCAGGAGGCCGCCCTCACTTGCCGTGCACAGGATCCAGCTCTACTGGTCCCACGACTCAGTGCGACCCACCAGGGGAACACACTGTCAGTTTCGCAGGACACAGAGCCCCATAGGTTCTAGAAGAAAATGACAAAACGAAAGACCAAGAGGCAGTCTCAGTCCCCCAGCCCACTAAGAACAAACCCAAGAGACACTGAAATGGAAGACAGTGGGAGTCACACAACTGGACTTTCTGAAATGATAGAAAATGCAGTAAACAAACAGCTTGATGAAGCTATAGAGAAATTCAAATCAGAAACATTCTCTCAGCTAAAAAATGAAATGAAAATCATTACTAAAGAAATGTTGCGTGTATCTAAAGAAGAGCAAGATAAAAAAATAGAAGAACTTAAGAAAATGATCGAAACGTTCAATCAACAATATAAGACACAAACAGAATGCATGAAACAAATGCAAAGAGAAATGCAGGAAATGAAAAACTCCATGGAAAGTTTGAAAAACTGCTTGAATTAGCCGGGCGTGGTGGCGCATGCCTTTAATCCCAGCACTCGGGAGCCTGAGGTAGGAGGAGCGTTGTGAGTTCGAGGCCAGCTTGGGCTACAACGCGAGCGCAAGACCGGCCTGAGCTACATAGTGCGACCCTGCCTCAAAAAACTAGGGCTGGGTGTTTGGCTCAGCAGCTTAAACACCTGTCTGGCAGGCTTGAGGCTGTGAATTCTATCCCTGGTGTAGGAAAAAAAAAAAAAAAAAAAAACCACTTGAATGAAGCTGAAGATAGAATCTCAGATCTTGAAGACAGCATGGGAGATCATGATCACGAAAGAATAGTAAGGAGCCAAGAAACAACAATTCAACAGCTGCAAGATGCTGCCAAGAGAAATAACGTAAGATTAATAGGCATAAATGAAAAAGTAGGGGTCAATACTGATGACCTGCGAAGACTATTCACAGAAATAACAGCAGAAAACTTTCCAAACATGGGAAGACAATCTGAAATACAGGTAACTGAGGCATATAGAACCTCAGTTAATCATAACCAAAATAAATCTTCAACCAGACATATAATAATAAGGGTATCAGAAATGAAGCACAAGAACAAAATACTAAAAGCTGTCAGAGAAAAGAAACAGATCACCTATGAAGGAAAGCCTATCAGAATCACGGCAGACTTCTCAACACAAACCTTTAAGTTAAGAAGAGCTTGGAGTGAAGTATTTCAAATCTTGAAAGAAAACAACTTTCAACCCAGATTGATGTACCCTGCAAAACTATCCTTAAAAATTGATGGAGAAATAGGATACTTTCATGACAAAGAACAACTGAACAAATTTATGGCCACCAAACCAACACTACAAAGAGTACTGAAAGACACTCTAGAAAGAGACAAAGATAGCCACAATCTTAAGAACAACAACAAAAGGAAACCACTAAGCAGGGCAAATAATTAAACAGAAAATGCAGAAAACCAACAACAGAAAGATATCATGACAGGGATGAGCCAGTACATATCAGTTATATCAATCAATGTAAATGGTCTCAACTCACCAATAAAAAGAAACAGACTAGCAGAGTGGGTTAAGAAACAAAACCCAACAATATGCTGTGTACAAGAAACACATTTCACTCAAAAGGAAATTCACAGACTAAAAATCAAAGGATGGAAAACAATACTGCATGCAACAGGAACCCAGAAAAAAGCAGGGGTAGGTATTATGTTTGCAGATAATGCAAACTTCAAACCGAGAATGATCAAGAGATAAAGAAGGTCACTACATACTTGTTAGGGGAAAACTTCAAGAGTAAGAGATTACAATCATAAATATATATGCACCGAATATGGGAGCACCCAACTATGTAAGACAATTCTTAATAGACATGAAAAAACAAATAAACAATAATACAGTTGTAACAGGGGACCTTAACACCCCACTGTCACAGAGAGATAGATCAACCAAACAAAAAATCAGCAAAGAAATAGCAGAACTGACTCAAACTTGTGAACAAATGGACCTAGTAGATGTATACCGAGTATTCCACCCATCAACATCAGAATACACATTCTTCTCAGTTGCACATGGGTCATTCTCTAAAATAGATCACATACTGGTCCACAAAACATGCTTAAGTAAATGCAAAGGAACTGAAATAATTCCATGCATATTATCTGACCATTGCGCAGTAAAACTGGAAATGAATGACAAAAAAATCTACAATAGCTGCATAAACACATGGAAATTAAATAATACTCTCCTAAATAACCAATGGGTCACAGAAGAGGTTAAAGAAGAAATTAAACAATATCTACAATTAAATGAAAATGCAAATACAAATTACTGGAACCTGTGGGATACAATGAAAGCAGTCCTCAGAGGGAAATTTATAGCACTAAACTCTCACATCAGAAAAACAGAAAGAATACACATAAACAACCTAAGGCCGCACCTCAAACTTCTAGAAAAAGAAGAGCAAGTCAAGTCCAAAGCCCAAAGAAGGGAGGAAATTATTAAGATTAGAGCAGAAATTAATGCAATTGAAACTAAGAAAACAATACAAAGAATTAATGAATCGAAGAGTTGGTTCTTTGAAAGAGTAAATAAAATTGATAAACCCCTAGCCAACCTTATCAACAAGAGGAAAGAAAAAACTCAGATTCATGCAATAAGAAATGAAAAGGGTGAAATCACTACAGACCCGGTGGAAATACAGAAGATCATCAACACCTACTTCGAAAACCTTTACTCACATAGATTCGATAACACAGAAGAAATGGACAGACTCCTAGAAACCTATGATTTACCAAAGCTGAATCAAGAAGATGTAAAGCTGCTGAATAACCCAATTTCAGCTAATGAAACTGAAAATGTAATTAGGGCCCTACCAACAAAGAAAAGCCCGGGCCCTGATGGATCCACTGTTGAATTCTACAAGAAATTTAGGGAAGACTTAATGCCAACACTCCTCAAACTCTGCAATGAAATCGAAAGGGAAGCAAGTCTCCCTAACTCATTCCTGGAAACAAGTATTACCCTAATACCAAAATCAGAGAAAGACCCAACCAAAAAAGAAAATTACAGGCCAATCTCCCTCATGAACATAGATGAAAAAGTCCTCAATAAAATACTGGCAAATACAATACAGCAAGTTATCAGAAAGATTATACATCATGATCAAGTGGGATTCATCCCAGGAATGCAGGGATGGTTCAACATACACAAATCAATACATGTAACACACCATATCAACAGGGCCAAGGACAAGAACCACATGATCATCTCAATAGATGCAGAAAAAGCTTTTGACAAAATCCAACATTCATTCATGATAAAATCCCTACAGAAAATCGGAATAGATGGTCTCTATCTCAACCTGATAAAAGCCATGTATCATAAACCAACAACCAACATCTTACTAAATAGACAAAAGCTGAAAACTTTCAACCTAAAATCAGAAACAAGACAAGGACGTCCATTATCACCACTCCTATTCAATATAGTCCTGGAAATATTAGCCAGAGCAATTAGACAAGAGAAAGAAATAAAGGGAATAAGGATAGGAAAGGAAGAAGTGAAATTATCATTATTTGCAGATGATATGATACTCTACATAGAAGACCCCCAAAAATCCATTAGAAGACTTCTACAAGTAATAACCAAATTCAGTAATGTAGCTGGACACAAAGTGAACACTCAAATATCAATAGCATTCCTGTACACAAACAACAAAGTCACTGATAGAGAAATAAGGGAAACCACACTCTTCACTATAACATCCAAAAAAATGAAATACTTAGGAATCAATCTAACAAAGGAAGTAAAAGATCTATATAGTGAAAATTACATTACTCAAAAGAAGGAAATCGAAGAAAATTTCAGAAAATGGAAAGATATTCCCTGTTCATGGATAGGAAGAACAAACATTGTGAAAATGGCCATTCTCCCAAAATTATTATACAGATTTAATGCACTCCCAGTCAAAATACCACTTGCCTACCTCATAGAGCTAGAGAAAGCATTCCTGATATTCATCTGGAACCAGAAAAGACCTAGAATAGCAAAGGCAATTCTGGGCAACAAAGGTAAGGCAGGAGGCATCATAATCTTCAACTTGAAACTATATTACAAAGCTACTGTGATAAAATCATCATGGTACTGGAATAAAAACAGACCTGAAGATCAATGGAATAGATTAGAAGATACAGCCACAACTACAAATACACTTAGCCACCTCATCTTTGACAAAGGGGCCAAATATGTACATTGGAAGAAAGACAGCCTCTTTAACAAATGGTGCTGGAAAAACTGGCTTACTATATGCCGTAAACTAAAACTAGATCCATGCCTAGCACCATGCACTAAAATAAAGTCAAAATGGATCAGGGATCTGAATATTAAAACAGAGACACTAAACTTACTAGAAGACAGAGTAGGTAAAAATCTCGACAACACAGAAGTAGGCAGAGTTCATGAACAAAAATCAAATTGCATGTGAAACACTTCCCAGAATCAACAACGGGGATCTCATCTTACTAAAAAGTTTTTGCATGTCAAAGGAAATCTCCAACAGAGTGAAAAGAAAACCCACGAAATGGGAAAATATCTTAGCCAATTGTCCATCAGACAAAGGACTTCTATCTAAAACATATAAAGAATTAAAAGAAATCAGGTCCCTAAAATTCAAGGACCCAATCCAAAAATGGGCATCTGAGATGAATACACACTTCTCAGAGAAAGAAATACAAATGGCAAATATATATGAAAAAATGTTCAACATCAATGGTCATTCGGGAAATGTAAATTAAAACAACACTGAGATTCCATCTCACCCCAGAAAGAATGGCCAAGATAAAAAAAA
>RJWM01039275.1:0-16213 GCA_004363535.1 Dasyprocta punctata | reverse complement strand
ATACTAGTCATTTAAATATTTACTCTAGTTTATCCATCTGCTAAATTAAGTAATTTATCTGTATTGAACAGAAGTGACACTATTTTGATATAGTACTTACAGAGAAACTAGAGATAGGAAACACTGATTCTTGTCTATTCTAATTCAAATTCCAATTCCTATAAATTTTTAGCACTGACTTAAATTATACTGGGTACTCTTTGTGAGAATGAGGACAAACTCAATGAATCTCTTTATTAGAGAGCAGTAAATAGTGTTTAATAGAAACATATACTACACTTGGCACATTAAGATCATGAGTAATGTGTTCATTAGTGGATGCATAATAAGAAATATGCATATATTAAAGATAAATCAGTATCATAATAAGAAAAGGAAAAGGATGCAACTTGAGAGCAAAAAGACACTCTCCTCTTAGGACATTTATATTAGAAAGTATGTAACTGTTATACCATTTTCCTCTGTCTCTTTGAAATGTAAGTAAACCATTGCTGGAGTTGAATGTGCCCCTGACAGATGTGGAACCTAACCTGGTTTCCATCAGTGGGAGACACAGTCACCAAGGAACACAGTGCCTTGTCTCTAGGTTCTTTTAAAAAATGCATTAATTTATTCTTTTCTAAAAAATTTTTTGCAGTACATGTCATTTCTCCATTTTCATTCCTGTTATTAATCCTATCAATGTTTGTGATGTAAAATATTTAGATTACTTGAGGTTAATAGGTTTCTGTGCATGGCGATTCTTTATTCTACCTGTTTCCAGAAAAGCAAAAGATTGATTTAGATTTGTCTCTGACTTCAAGTTGTAGAGCTACCCTCTATCTTCTGTCATAAAAGTTTATTTTTCCTTTAGATAAAGCCAGTATGTTAACACAGATGGCAGCACCAATTACAAGGTGAAGCTGGAATGAATATGCGTGACAAAGATTCTGTCAGGTCCTCTTACGTGTGGACCAGTTTCTTTTTATCATAGGAACGCTTATGTAATGGGCTGTATCTACTTGACTACATAAAAGGGTAAGATTTTTTTTTCTGTCTTTGCAATTTCCTTAATGGATTACCTGTGATGCTTATCACAGTTTAGGTTAGTGCTTATTCAGTAATGCATCTGTTTCCTTTCTTTTTACCTTTGTGGAGAGATTTTCTGGGTTAGCAGGAGATTTTGTTTTTAATTGCATTTCCCCCCAGAACAGTCTACATCAATTTATATTTCAAATCTCTCTGGTGAAGCTATTCAAACAGGGACAATATACATTTAAAATATTTCTTGGCGAAATAGGAATGTATAGCTCTTAGAAAACTGAAAATGTCCATGAGTTAATATAGAGTGCTATATACTAAATCTTGTAAACTCGTAAGACAGAAAACCATCCACAGCTCATGGCAAATGGTACTTGCATTACCAGAGACATGCTACGTTGTAGCATTTACTCCTGGAAGTATTGTTCCTCACCTTAACTACAAACAAGTTCATGTATGTAAATTTCCAATCATGTCCTCAAGAGATCTTAAAATTAGATATATAAAATAACATAAAATACAAATATAAAACAACATAAAGTACTCTTTACCTTTTTTTATCCTTTGGTCCTAAAATTGCTGTGCCATAAACATGCAGAGAATGGATTCAAGTTTTCAACTGCAGTTCAAGGAAAAGGGTCCTGGAAAATATTTTAGTTTGATTGGATTCTAAGGTGTAATACAAATAAACTTTAGTGTTGCTTAAATTTTAGAAAATGTGCCAGAATCATTTGAAATAGGTTTCACCTGGGGAATATAGGATTATACTGCTCTGGAGTCAGTAATTTTTTTTTCTTGCATCCTTTTCCACGATAATGAATTATTAAAAGTTAATAAAAAAGTAGCAAAGCTGAAATATGAACTGTTTTTTTACTTGGTACACTTTAACTTATAAATAGTGTCTGCCCTTTTAATGTGAGCCCTTCTAGTTCCTTAAAATCTTTACATGTAATTTTTTCAGTTTGTTTTGTTTATTTAAAAGTTAAGATCTTGTTAAATATAGTCATTCAAAATGTGTTAGAATTCTTAACAGCATGTAGTTCTTTGTCTCATTCTATCTCAACCTCAGCAACTGTGATTTCTCTTAACATATTATATTTATTTATTCATTGATTGATTCCCAACAAATATGTAATTGCGTTCTTCTACTGCACTGTACGCTTTATGAGGGCAGGTGTTGCTGTTATTTCCTTACCAATGCATCTCATGTGTCTGGCACATACACTGTGATCTGCAATTGTTTTTGAAACTATTTTTAAAAAATAGCATAATCTCAGTGCATCCTGTCTGAATCTGAATATCAACAAAAGCTATGACTACTAATCTTTAAAATGTTATTCATAATGAATATTCTCTAATTTTTATTAGTTTTATTGGATGGAGACACTAATGTTTTTAATTAAGAGGGACCTCAAAAGACACTTCAGTAGCCTCATGCCAAGGCCTATGAAAGGAAACTATGTAACCCCTGAGCAAGTTCACAAAGGGCTGTCCACTTAGAACATAGCACATTCCATCTTTAACCAATTACATTGTAAATATCAATGTTAGAGTGTTCTAAATTCTTCAGCATGACTTTTGCTCATGAGAATACATTTCAAATCGTTCTGTGATTAAACTGAGAAGAACGCTTGGGTTTTGCTCAATTAAATGCTGGCGAGGGGCCTCAACTGGCATTGGAGTCAGAAGTGCTAAATCCAGAATAGTGTGGGAGGTCTGAGGTGATGGTTCTCTGGAAAAGGCAAGATAAGTGACAACTCTTGGTGATACAGTGTTAGATGAAAATGAGTGTTTCCAAACCAGAAGAAAATATGGGGGAAAATGAAGAAAGGAGTGCTCTGAATGGTTTCCTGTACCACTTCATATCCAGTATAGAAATGTCTTTTTAGCAGTGACTACAAGAAGTGAGCTTTGATTACTATTAAACAAAGACAATAACATCCCAGTAATTTAACATTGTAGTTACATTCCTGAATCCAAGTTTCTCCTTTATTTTAAACTACATATGAATGTTTTGCATAAAAGTAGTTCATATTGAGCATGAAGACAACTCTAATGGAAATCTTCATTGAGATTCACTATTATATCAGGATTCACTTATGTTGACCTCATGCAATTGAGACTTCAAAAATAAATTACAGTTTACATATTGTCCCAGTTTAATCTAGTTAGTGGTGAATACTCTCTTACAATACCAATAATTTTATTCTGGTCCTGTCAGCCAATAGAGTAGCTGTTCATTCTATACATGTAACATTTATGAGCTGAATAAATTACTCCTCTGTGTGTTCATGTGTGTGCACATGTACCTGTGTGTCCTAACAGTGTGTGTGTGTGTGTGTGTGTGTGTGTGTGTGTGTGTTAGTGGTAAAATGCTTCTAGCTTGGAATGGAAGATGGAGTGTGACAATGGTATAGGAAACGCCTGCTGTGAAATGACTATGGCAGCTACTTAGCTGCATGCTCTACTTTAGCTATTTCCTTTAATTTTCATACCACAATGAGATAAAAAGTAAACACCAGTAAAAGTGACTCAGCAAGAAAGCATTCATTTAGCAAATGGTGAAAGCAAAAACTGTTTAAAAACAAACAAAACTTGCTCTACCATATTCCATTCCACTCTGTTTTTGGTTTTGTTGAGTTGTGTTCGTTGCCCCTTGCGATTCAATTAATTTAAAGAAGAAAATTAAACTCAGCATTACTTTGACAAACTATGACCTTGAACATTATAAACAGTATTTCGGCAAATGTACGTGACTTGTTTATAACCTAATATTCAGTATATATGAGCTGTCATATCCACTGTATATGCTACACGTCATTGCCCTAAAATTTTACCTTAGGCTATAATAAGTGTAAATGATAGAGGCATTAGTACTACAGCTTCACTTTCCAAAAGAAATTCATGATCATTTGTGATACCTTACTGGTAAAAGTTTTAAAAATTATTGCATTCTTATTTTTTTAATAGGTTTTGTTTGGTTTGGTTTAAATTTTTGCTCATAAAGTATGGGACCTGGACATAAATTTATTTTAAATCACATTTCAACATTTTCTTCTCTCATCCACAAGTTTAAATGCATTTTAGCCCAAAAAGTTAAGTGCAATAGAGATATTCTTGAAATTCACTTAACTCATTGGGGGAAAAATGCGTAAATTAGTTCTGCGTGTTTTCTGCTAACATTACTCCGTCTGCTCTGCACTGAGTCTATGCCTGTCTCCTTGCATCTTTTGTTGCTACTGGTGCTCTAACTATGCATCAGAGATTAAATGATATAGCTAAGCTTTATATTAAGGTTAGCATTAAGCATCTGAGCAGTAAAAGAAGAGTTCAATTAAGAACACTGATACTCCTAGCCAAAAAATATGTATAAATTGAACCATAACACTGGATGTGCTATAAGTCTCATAGTACAAATCAAGTAAAAGGTAACCCAAGCCTTCATTTTGGGGTTTAAATCTACAATAAGAGTATATGAATGCTTTGTGCATTTTTATAATATAGAAAAATATGAAAAAGGGCAAGAATTGCCATGAATAAAATTTATGTTAAACTAAAACCCACCACTATTTACCTGTAATAATAAAAAATGCCTATCTTTCTATGTTAATAAATAAAAATGTAACAAATTCAAAAATATTCATTTTCAATGTTGAATCTATTTTATTTTATTACGTTTTATTTTATTTTATTTTTCATACCAGGAATCGAACTCACAACCTCGTGCTTGCCAGTCAGGCACTGTGCTGCTGAACCGTAACCCCTGCCCCTCAATGCTGAATAAATGATAGTGTTGAATATAAGATTAGAAAATACTATCAATCATTTATTGCTAGACATTTAGGTAGCATTAATTTTAGGGGATTTACATATTTCAGCTAAACTTCTTATTCATAATCCATGGTTAATTTGATGGCTTTCCTAAAGATCAATTCACACAAGTAGACTATGACAGTCATAAATATGGTCTGTAAAGTTTTAAAAATTTTTACTATTGTCTAGAAATATATCAATTCATGTAGCAGACTATAACATATAACTATTCATTTTCCCTAAGTGTAGACAAAGCATGATATTTTAATTTAAAGCCATATTCAGCAATTGTGTGAAAATAATATTGCATCATTATTTTATTACACATATTTCAATACTAGTAAGATGAATCACAAAAAGTTGGGCATGGTGGTGCACACCTGAAATCCTAGCACTTGGGAGGCTGAGGCAGGAGGATTCTTGAGAATTTGAGAGCAGCCTGAGCTACAAAGTGAGCTCAAGACCAACCTGAACTGCAGAACAAGACCCTGACTCAAAAATACAAAATAAATAAATAAATAAATAAATAAAAATAAAAAATAAAAAAAAGATGGATCAAAGTTTTGCATATTCTTCTTACAATGCTGAACCGAAGAACCTTCCCATGCCTGGAGCTCCAGAGTTCTCTCTGATATTTTGACATACAAACTGGCAGAATAATTGAGTCACAATCTCTTGAAAGGCATACAGATTTTGAAAATAGATCCAAGTGAAACTGGTGGTTTTATCCATTGTAACAATTCCCCCAACAAATAAATTAGAATTGCCAAAAAATAAATTTCTGAAGGGAACATTTCAACTATTGCTGCACTAAAATGTTTTGAAAACCAGGAAAGTTTCAGATTTAAAAAGCAATCTAGGAGCCAGCTGTGGTGGTGAATGCCTGTAATCCCTGGATTCAGGCCGAGAGAGAGGAGGATTACCACAAACGCCAGGACAGCCTGGGATCCTTAGGAAGTTCAAGCCCAACTTGGACTGCATAGCAAGACCCTATCTCAGAAAAATACAAAACAAACAACAAAGGGACCAATGAATAAATGAATAGCAGTTTTGGAAAACTTTAAGACAATGTATGTATTCAGGAAATATAATTATTTAAATGCATTAGGATAAAAATAAATACATTTATATTCATGAAGAAAGTTATGATACTTACAAAAATCTTGTTCCTTTCTCCTGCTTCTGACTTGCTTAAAAATTCTGCAAGCTTCTGAGTGTCTTATGGTTTCACAAAATCAGTGTGGGAACAAATTCACTTTTTATTTATTTATTTATTTATTTATGTGTGTATTTTTTTTTTTTCTGGAGAACATCTGCTTTATGCAGTATGATTGGCAAATGACTCCATTTCCCCGGGATAATCTCAGAGATCGGAGAGACTTTTCATGAACACACATAGGACTAAGAAGTTTTATTGCCTTTGACAGAAAATAATTAAAAACCTCATTTCACTACTGTACTTAAATAAAAAATGCAACTTTATTTCATTCCAACTCAATTGTTCATTGACCTTATATTAAAAAGAGTAAAATATGAGAAAAAAATCTTTTATAAGTGTAACAGCGTGTGGCCTCTGCTTCGGTTCAGGGGAAACGTGAACCAACCTGAAGTCTGCTTTCAGTGCACAGCCGACCTGGCTTCTAACAGCCCGAAATGGGAACTCAGAGGTTGATGTCTCTGCTCCAGCTGTCACCCCGTCCCTGACCCAGGCAGTAAGTACCGCCGTGATTTGGTCAGCACTATGCTCTCAGCAAAACTAAAAGGCTGTTATTCGAAATGGTCCCTGGCTGCCAACCTGTTGGATCAGTCCAGCTGGGTGAGGGTCAGCTCATGAGTCCGTGTTATTTTGATTGTTTTGCTTGTGTGCTCAGAGCGTTCGCTCCCTGTCCTTGGCAATCCGTAGCTAGGGCAGCACAAGGCTGCACCTGTCCTTTTTAACACACTCCCGGGACCTGGGGAGCCTTTTCAATCTGGGGATTCTTAAAGCAGGGAAAATTTCTGCTTATGCTTTCTCATCATTTCTCATCATTTCGTTCTTCTGAATTTTTCATTTTCATCTTCTTAATTATTACTCGTATAAAGTTCCCTGATTCTGGGAAGTCAATGGCACATTGCCTACTGCGGAGCGCCCTCCGGAGGACTATGCGAGCCGCGGTCCTTCTTCATGGGGCCCCGCGTTTTATTTCCCCCCTTTATTTTTTCTGACCTTCTGAATATTTGTTTTGTTGCCTGAATTTGTTGCCTAGGTCAACAATCAAAATTTTAATATTCACCATACTTTTTTTTTGGGGGGGACGGATGTTCACACATTAAAATGTTCAAACCTCATTGTAATTACTTGAAGAAAATTACCAGTATACTCTAAAGTATTTATTTTCATGAGGCGCCCTTGTGACTGCTGTCATTGTTGTTCATATTAAGGTTGATATCTACATCCATGAGTCTGCATTACTCTGAGTCCTGTCTCTCCCAGCGCCTGGGCTGTCTTCACACTGGATGTAGGTTGTAGGCTGGTGAGAGCTCACTGGTCTCAGCTACACTTTGGAGCTCAGGTTTAGCTGCTGGCGCACCCTAAGCCGGAACAGTTCTCTGGCAATTGTCTCTGCCATGTTTTTTTTCCTTGGGGGCTTACAGTGCTTCAGCCAGAAATTTGTCAGAAACGGCAGATGAGGATAATACCTTTGTATCTCCATTGACTCCGCCCCAAAGGGAAGGCTATTCCGCCACTGAAATAGAAGCATACAGTATTCAGTTTCTACCACTTCCCTTAGGACCTGGGTCAATAGAGTCTCTAGGAACCTCTCTTATTGATAGGGCTACTTTTTTCCTCCATGATCCATGTGGTATTTGCACACTCTGAATGTCTTGCAGGATTCGTTGATACTCATAATCTTCTATTCACCTCATTGGTGAGGGTAGGATCCTTGCTTTAGAATTATGAATGTGGTTGACCTTGTAACACTTGACATGGTTCACATGAGTTTGACAGTACTTTTATAAGCCATGTATGCTCATGGCCAAAGGAAGGAGGGTCCAGCTTCAAGAACAGAGTCTGTGGGAGATGCCTACTATGTGTCTTCTCATTTTACCTCTTTCTTTAAGATTCTTTTATCTAATATTTGTATATATGACATATATATGATATATATGACATATATATGACATACATATATTCAAGTATTTATTTCTTTATGCACTTGCATATATTATTCCAGATGATTTCTCTTAAAACAATGACCCACATTCAATTGTGAAGACAGATTAGATATTTGTGTACAGTTGAACAGACTTGATAAATTTAGAAATTTGTTTTCTTGACTTAATATGTTAGTAGGATAAATCTAAGTGATCCAAAATGCTGTCTCAGCCTGGTACCACATATGCATACTACCCAAAATATATAGCTTCCATTTTGTCTTAATGTGGATGAAATTTAATACATAAAAGTAAATGAAATTTGATGCATAAAAGTAGAAAGACAGTATTTTGTTGATATAATCTCAAAAATATGTTGGATATAAAATCCTGTACTTATTTAGTACATGTTAGTATTTTTTGTTATCAAACATATTTTCCCTGAAATGCATAAAGACTTCAGCTACTTGTGGAAAGTACTTCATCATGAAAACTGCATTATTAAAGTAAATTTAGTTTATGTGTGTCCACTTTACATTTATGCATATATCTATCCATATATTTTATAGATTGCTTTGTCTCTGTTTTGGCTTACAGAGAATATTTTACTTTTCACAATGAAACAATGGGAGAGAAAGTTCATATCAATATGACAGTTTCACATTATTACTGGATGAGAGCAGAATTGGACCCTGTGAAATGTTATATTATGCAATCAACTATTAGCCAACTATTACAAAATCAACTCTTCACATGACAATTAAGACAAAACCACCCAGAATTGAGCCAACTCCTAGAGTTGAAGATGTCATGTTGGAAATGTTGCCTTTGGTACCAAATTAATTTCTGGATATCTTTATGAGCAGAACCTCCTACAGAACTATTAATGTAGGCATCTGCTCAGAGCTTTTTTTTCAGAGCTTTATTTTTAATGAATTGTTAATTTGAGAAGAATTTGTACTTCCAGGAGAAAATGCTTGTACAGCTTTAGTGAGCCTTCAGAATCTGTACTGGAAAGTTAGAGTATTGATTAACCTTTCCAAATATTACAATCTCTGACAATATGTGCTATGCTTTTGAAATGTATCTGATCACTGTATATTGTTGTGAAATGTTCATTAATAAAATGTGATTTCTGTAAAGTTTTCAGCTTTAAATGTTTCCTGCATTCTCAGTTCCCTGGTTTAAAAACATGCACAGAGAATTGTTTTCCTCCATAAAAATGTAGTTCATTAAAAATGCTTCTTCACAAAAATCTATTTTCATGGGCAAATATGTTCTTAGACAAAATTTGTATATTTGTACAAATATTATACTTTTCATAGTTTAAGTAGCATATATAATTTGCATTATTCTTCATAGTGTTAAGAAATACATGGTAAAACATCAAAACCTTGCTTTCCAAAATGTCATACAAGAGGTATAAGAGACATCAAGCCTAAAATATAATCAGCTAGCAATCTATACACTGCAAGCAGAGTAAAAACACTGACATAAATTAACCTCTCAGTAATCATTTTGTTTTACAGCAGAAATATCAATAAACAAAGTAATCTCTCCTAAAGATTACTAGAGAAGCTGTGTGTGAAGTGAAATGTAAGAGAATAACCCTGAAAAAAGAATGTAAATTGGAAAATTTATGAAATTTGCAGTTTAGTACACTGCCAAAATGAATGAAGATCCTCTCTGAAATTATTCCTGAAATACGGTGGAGCCCGGTATACTTTTATCACGATGTATCTCATGCAATATTGGCACAATTATAAACTAATTCCTTCCTGCTCCACATTTACTCCTTTGTAGTCTGCTTCATTATACTGAGGCTAAGACTGCAAATTACAGCTCAGTTTACAGCTGACTTGTGATTGGTCTTTGCTAGTCGGCAGCAGAAAGGGAAGCAAAGGGAAGAGGAGGGTGGAATGCCCACTGCTTCTGTGTATACTTGAATTTTCTGACAGACTTAGCAACAGCCCTCCGCCATAATGATGCTCCCGTAATCAGCCTCAATGTGGCCTAAGAAACAAATCAGCAGCAATGGCCTATGTCGGCCCTCTAAAAGGCCTGCATCCAGGTTCCATGATTATCTTGTGAGTAATGAGCTCATAAAGCTCACTTAGATGTGCTAACGCCCCCAAATCTGCACAGCCACTAGCATTCATTCAGGTGGGCAGACAGAAGGGTGGCCCAAATGTGTTCTGCGTAGTTTAATCTATTATCTCCTTTCTGACAAGATGGAATTAGACATTAAAGTACACCGCATCTCCAAAATATTTGCAGTCAATTGTTTTCATTTCAAATATACTGAACTTACTTGGGTTCATTTCATTCTTTGACACTGGCTCTCAGTGATTTAATAATTCATGTGGTTATTCTTTAGAAATATTATACACTACATGTATAATATATTAGTGTATAATATACTAGTGTACAATACACTAGTGTATAATACACTATACTATTATACAATAGTGCATAATATATTAGTGTATAATACACTATAAGCTATAGATTGGATTCATAAATGATATAAATATTTAAAAATAAATTATTCATGGAATACAGTGGTAATACAGGTAGCATCACTGAACACTTTCGGGAAAATTAGGTATAATTCAGTTTGGCTGGTGAATAATGCTTATTAAAAGAGTCAAACAATTGGTAGGGCTAACAATGTGAAATGGGGGTCATTCTAATAGAAACATTAGAATACCTGATGGGGTTCAGAGTTATAAAAGAGTCAAACAATTGGTAGGGCTAACAATGTGAAATGGGGTCATTCTAATGGAAGTATTAGAATACCTGATGGGGTATTCAAATTCCTCAATTTGATTTAGCAGATGTAGGAAGTAGCAATGAGTAACACAAGATTTGTCCTCATAAATAAATAATCTAGCACATAGACAATAAAAGTGAGACTGTGTCTTTTGTGGGAACAAGAAGATAATGTCATTTATCCTTGTAATGAGAACTATGGGCGTATTCCACATCTTCCCTTGCAAGATGAAGTCATTCATGGTTCATCTGTTAGGATTGGTTACTGCAGATATCATAGAACTAATGTTGTTGTCACTCCCAATAGAGCCTGCTGCTTCACTTAGCTATAAAATCTCCACAATTGCCCACATGCACCCTGATATTGTATACAAAGAATCTGCCATGGAGATTCATTTCAGAGATCTCTAGGCAACAGCAAAGCTCCAGAATTTCACTGTATCATTTAAAATATCCATGGCAGTCGTGCCACAAACTTTTCTCTGAACCCCATCAGGTATTCTAATGCTTCCCTTGTTGACAGAAATCATTCCAGATAACACTGGGCTAAATGAATCCGAATGCCAAATTCTAGAAATCTGTTTCCCAGGAAGCAAAACCTGTTAAATATGGAACAGAGAATGGTCGTAGAATTTAGACCAAAAACATGACTTTGAAACCAGAACACCTGCGAGCAAACTGTCAGTGAGAATTTCCTTACTAGTTGAAGGTAGAAGTCTATGTACAGCCCAGGTAATTTTTTAAAAGGACAATATTTCACTGTTGTTAAACTGCACTGATGGAAGTGGAAAAGAATATCTGGTGGGAGGAATGCTTTTGGTGCTTGAGAAATTAGAGGAAATGGTAAATGTAAGGATTAAAAAGTCAAATGGCTCTGTTGGAAGCTGTCTAGTCACTGAAGAGAAACAATGGAAAATTCAGAGTGATTAATATCACAGAAAATAATATCAAGAATCAACAGTTGGAGCTACATTAAATTAAAAATCTTCTGCACAGTAAAGGAAACAACAGAATGAAAAGACAACCTACAAAATGAGAAAAATATTTGCTGGCTACTTTTCTGATAGTTATCTAAAGTACGTAAATAACTCAAAAATTAATTCCCCAAAACAAATAGCCTAAGCAAAAGTGCTCATGTCACTTGAATAGACACCTCTTAAAGGAAATACAAACAGCCAGTAAATAGATGAAAAACTGATCAGCTTCTTTAGTCACTAGGGAAACGTACATCAAAACTACAATAAGATTCCTTTTCACCCCAGTCAGAATGACTATCCTTAAGAATTCAAAAATCATCGAATGCTAGCAAGGATATTGAGAAAAAAGGAACCCTCCTACATTTCTGAATGAAACGTAAACTTGTCCAACTAGTATGGGAATCCGTATGGAGAGTTCTCAAAAGCATAAAAATAGAAATAACATTTGATTTAGCTATACCCCTTCTGGAAGGATTCCTGAATGATTAAAGCCAGCATATTGCAGTAATACATAAATAGTTACGTTTATAGTGGTGAGATTTACAGTAACTAAGCTGGGGAGATGGCCTAGATGCCCCACAACAAATGAAGAATATGTGGTCTGTATATTCAGTGGAGTATTACTCAGTGCTAAAAAAGAATGAAATTGCTATTTGCAGGCAAATGGATTTAACTAGAGATGATCATGTTAAATGAAATAAACTAGATTCATAAAATTAAGTGTCAAAAAACAAACAAAAAATAAAAGCGAACTGAAGCAGTTAGATTCATAGACATTTCATGAAGGAATCTTCATGTCATATTCATATTGAGCAAAATCATGAAAGGACCAGAAGTTTAATGCAGTGGAAACAGTAATCGCATCATCAAAACAAGCAGGTGACTGTGAAAATGTCACGGTTCAAATGCCAAGTGCGATTCTGAGAACTGAACTGGGAACAAACAGATTGCACAGTGGAAATGGCTTTATCTCCAGGTTTTGCATATGCTGTGGCCCTAGAGATATGTACATCTTTCTCCTAAATGTTTAGGCACTATTTTTCTTGCAGATATGTTGAAACTTCTGCATTGCGAGATAATCTACATCTCCTGGCCTTCATGTTTTCTCCTGGTTACCAGCCGATTTACTAGTTTAAGCACATCAGAACCCTGCTGTAGTAATGCTGGAACGGCTGAAGAGGAAATTGACCAGGCCACACCCTCTGCCAGGACCAAGTCAACACTGGCAAATAGGGCCAAGGGTACGCCTGGGCTAGGATTCTAGGGGTCCAGAACAAGACAAGGAGAAAACACAATGAAACAGAGACAAATGCGATGGATTGGTGTTTATGGACCCCACACTCAAATTTTACTTTACTTTATTTTTTAAAATTTTGTTTTATGGAAAAAAAGTTAAAACAGAATTTCATAATTCTATAACAGAATTTCAGGACAATAGGAAAATAACAGTAGTTAATACATTGTATATTGTATTTTCAGAATAGTTACTCAGAGTACAAGACATGAGCATAAAAATTCTCCAATTGATATTAGACAAATCTTCTTTACAATGACCTAAGAGATGGGAATGATATTTTTCTCCCTTTTCCCTTCCTTCTTTTTCCCCATCCTACTTCCATTTTCCTTTTAAACCATTCTTGACCTTCCACAGTATGTATTATATATTTTAGACTTTTTTTACTCTTTCAATTTCTAACATCAGGAAGATAATACAATGTCTACACATGTGAGTCTGATTTATTTCACTAAGGAGTATGGTCTCAAGGTGCATCCATTTACCTATCAAAGTCTCAAGTTTATCATTCTTTATGGTTGAGTAGTACTTCATTATATAAATACACCAAATTTAATTTTTTTTTGTTTAAGCAGAAAAAAAGACACATATAACAAAGACGGAAAACAAAACAGACAAACAAACGACTAGAGTAAATGCACAACAGTAACATTACAAGTTTACAAAACAGGATCATAGAAACTTGACAATGGTTGCAATATTGCACATCATCTTTAAAATGGTTGTTTACATTAACAGATATAGACATGTAGAATTGATCTAATCATATCAGTATTAATTGTTCTTTCTCAATAACGAATACATTCAGCAGTGTGTTTGTTTTAGTTATCTTACATATACATGTATACAGATTTATATAATTTCCTTTTTCCTTCTCTCTTTCTCTCTTTTCCCTTCCCAGTTACTTTTTGCTCTTTGAGCTGTTTTTTACCCTTACATAGTATTTATGATAGATTTTGGATCATATATACTTTTTCAGTTTCTTACACTAGGGAGATAATACAGTATTTACACATATGGGCTTGATTTATCTCACTTATGAGTATTGTCTCAAGTCGTGACCATTTACTTATAAAAGTCTCAATGCAATCTTTCTTAATAGCTGAGTAGTACTCCATTGTATAAAAATACCACATCCTTTTTATCCATTCTTTGATTGATGGGTACTTAGGTTGCTTCCAAGATCTGGCTATTACAAATTGTATTGCTATAAACATGGGTGCACAGATATCACTGTGGTATGATGTTTTCAATTCTTCTGGGAAAATGTCCAGAAGTGGGATAGCTGGATTGAATGGGATCTCTAATCCTAGCTTCTTGAGGAATCTCCACACTGACTTCCACAGTGGTTGCACCAGTCTACACTCCCACCAACAAAGGAGAAGAGTTCCTTTTTCCCCACAGACCCTCCAGCATTTGTTGTTGCTTGATTTTTTAATCTTGGCCATTCTTTCTGGAATGAGATGGAATCTCAGTGTTGTTTTAATTTGCATTTCCTGAATGACCATTGATGCTGAACATTTTTTCATATATTTATTTGCCATTTTTTCTTCTTTCTCTGAGAAGTGTGTATTCATCTCAGATGCCCATTTTTGGATTGGGTCCTTGAATTTTTGGGGTCAGATTTCTTTTAATTCTTTATATGTTTTAGATCAAAGTCCTTTGTCTGATGGACAATTGGCTAAGATATTTTCCCAATTCGTGGGTTTTCTTTTTGCTCTGTTGGAGATTTCCTTTGACATGCAAAAACTTTTTAGTAAGATGAGATCTCAGTTGTTGATTCTGGGAAGTGTTTCCTGTGTAATTTGATTTTTGTTCATAAACTCTCTGCCTACCCCTATATCATCAAGATTTTTACCTACTCTGTCTTCTAGTAAGTTTAGTGTCTCTGTTTTAATATTCAGATCTTTCATCCATTTTGACTTTGTTTTTGTGCATGGTGATAGGCATGGATCTAGTTTTAGTTTACAGCATACAGTAAGCCAGTTTTTCCAGCACCATTTGTTAAAGAGGCTATCTTTCTTCCAATGTACATGTTTGGCCCCTTTGTCAAAGATGAGGTGGCTAAGTGTGTTTGTAGTTGTGGCTGTATTTTCTAATCTATTCCATTGATCTTCAGGTCTGTTTTGATTATAGTACCATGCTGATTTTATCACAGTAGCTTTGTAGTATAGTTTCAAGTCGGGGATTGTGATGCCTCCTGCCTTCCTTTTGTTGCCCAGAATTGCCTTTGATGTTCTAGGTCTTTTCTGGTTCCAGATGAATTTCAGGAATGCTTTCTCTAGCTCTGTGAGGTAGGCAAGAGGTATTTTGATTGGGATTGCATTAAATCTGTATAAGAATTTTGGGACAATGGCCATTTTCACGATGTTTGTTCTTCCTATCCATGAACAGGGAATATCTTTCCATTTTCTGAAATCTTCTTCGATTTCCTTCTTTAGAGTAATGTAATTTTCACTGTATAGATCTTTTACTTCCTTTGTTAGATTGATTCCTAAGTATTTCATTTTTTTGGATGTTATAGTGAAGAGTGTGGTTTCCCTTATTTCTCTCTCAGTGACTTTGTTGCTTGTGTACAGGAATGCTATTGATTTTTGAGTGTTCACCTTGTATCCAGTTACATTACTGAATTTGGTTATTACTTCTAGAAGTCTTCTAATGGATTTTTTGGGGTCTTCTATGTAGAGTATCATATCATCTGCAAATAATGATAATTTCACTTCTTCCTTTCCTATCCTTATTCCCTTTATTTCTTTCTCTTGTCTAATTGCTCTGGCTAATATTTCCAGAATTATATTGAATAGGAGCAGTGATAATGCAAATCCTTGTCTTTTTCCTGATTTTAGGTTGAAAGTTCTCAGTTTTGGTCCATTTAGTAAGATGTAGGCTGTTGGTTTATGATATATGGCTTTTATCAGGTTGAGGTAGAGGCCATCTATTCCGATTTTCTGTAGGGTTTTTATCATGAATGGGTGTGGGATTTTGTCAAAAGCTTGTTCTGCGTCTATTGAGATAATCATGTGGTTCTTGTCATTGACCCTTTTGATATGGTGTATTACATTTATTGATTTGCATATGTTAAACCATCCCTGCATTCCTGGGAGGAATCCCACTTGATCGTGGTGTATAATCTTTCTGATAACTTGCTGTATTCTATTTGCCAGTATTTTATTGAGGATTTTTGCATCTATGTTCATTAGGG
>RJWM01039274.1:0-16209 GCA_004363535.1 Dasyprocta punctata | reverse complement strand
AACATCTAGGCACTTAGAGTCGTGCAGTGGCCATCACTGAAGGCGTATTTAGCAGCTGCCATCCCATACTAAGCATGCGACTAGCCACCTAACTTATTAATCACTCTTAGGAAACAGTCAGAGCCCAGAGAAGTGAAGTGGCTTGACCTAGATCACACAGCTGGCAAGTGACAGAGACCAAATGGAGACACCAGGCTCCGTGGCTCCGCGTTCCAAGCTTGCTCTTTACCACTGCAGTGAGCTCCCCTCCCACCCAAGGCAAGAGACGGTGCGCGCCGTATACATGATAAATGAGCCGATGGAAGCACCTCCGCGTTCACTGCCCGGACAGGCAGTGGGGGAGAAAAGCACTGGAGATGTTCACAGTATTTTCCAATTTTTTTTTTGAATAGGTAAAACATGTATAGGTTTTGAAAAAATCTATAGAGATTCAGAGTGAAACATCTTTTTCTTTCCTGTCCTCAATCAGCTCCCTAAAAAGGTAACCACTTTATTGGATTTTCAGGTATCTTTTACCATTCCTTTTTTGTAAATACAAGCACATATGAACATATGCTTCTACTTTTCATTTTTCACTAACGATAATGCACCTTGCAAACTGCTCTGATTTTTTTCCATTTGCCATTTCATTTCGATTATTGTTTTGTTTTGTTTTTTGTTGTTTTTTAAAACAGGGTCTCACTATGTAGCCCAGGCTGGCCTTGAACTTGTGATAATCCTCCTGCCTCAGTCTCCTAAATGCTGGGATTACAGCCACCATACCTGGCTTGCCATTTCATTTAACCAAAGACTTGTCAGTCTTTCCACAATGGTACCTAGAGGCCTTCCTCTACTTTTACAGTTTAATATGGCACATCTTGGCATTTCACTGGGTTGATAAACTATCATTTACCTGACCAGTTCTATATTGATGGACAAATGGATTGTTGCTGATTGACAACTGGATTCTTGTTGATCTTTTGCAATTAAAAATAATGCTGCAATGTATAACTTTGAATATATACCATTTCACACATATGCCAATTGATGTTTATGGTAAGTCATTATAAATTTATGATTGGATCAAAAGATACATGTGGCCAGGCATGTAATATGCCACTATGTGAGATAGTCCTGTAATCTTAGGTACTTGGGAGGCTGAGGCAGGAGGACTGATGCAAGTTTGAGGCCAGCCTGAACTATAGTGAGATCTTGTCTCAGAAACAAAAAACAAAAACAAAAAAAAGAATTTGAACCCAGGTCTGTCTCCTCTGGACCCTGAGTTTCCCTGCCAATACATCCTGTCTCATACTTATTTTTAACAAGCAACATCAATGAAGCTTTTTGTTCAGAAGGATACCAAAAATGAGATTTCAGTTGTCTCCTAATATTTTCTAAGTGTGATATAAAACACTGTATTAGAATTCTCCAAAGAGGCAGAACTAGTAGATATAGGTGTGTGTACAAAGGATACACTTAGAGAAAACATATTAGGGAGCCCGGCGTGGTGGTGCATGCCTTTAATCCCAGCACTCGGGAGGCTGAGGTAGGTGGAGCATTGTGAGTTCGAGGCCGGCTTGGGCTACAACGTGAGCACAAGGCCGGCCTGAGCTACATAGTGCAACCCTGCCTCAAAAAACCAGGGCTGGGGAGTTTGGCTCAGCGGCTTAAGCACCTGCCCTGGCAAGCGCAAGGTTGTGAGTTCAATCCCCAGTGCCGCAAAAAAAAAAAGAAAAAGAAAAAAGAAAACATATTAGGGGAACTTACTCAGGAACTATGGAGGCCTAGAAGACCCATACAGGCCGTCTGCAAGCTGGAGAACCAGAAACGCCATTAGCATGGCTCAACCCCAGCTGGAAGGCCCAAGAACAGGGAAGCCAGTGGTGTAACTCAGTCCCTGGCTAAAGGCCCAAAGCCCAAGGCCACTGCTGTAAGCCCCAACGTCCAAAGTCTGAAGGACCCGGAGCCCAGGAGGTCACTGGCGGAGGAGAACAGCACCCTGCTTCCACCATTCCCTTCCACCCAGGCCCCAGCCAGTGGACTGGCGCCTCTCACACCCCACTTGGTCCACCCGCTCCCATACCAGTGCCCCCCCCAAACACCCCGCACAGACACACCCAGAAACAGTGCTTCACCGGCCACCCTAGCATCACCCAATCAAGACAAGCAGACACCTAAAGGAACCATCCCAGAGCTCAAAGGTGATATCTGAGTTCTATCAGATTTGTGTTCATAAGAAAAGTTCTCAAGGACGGTTGGAAACGACTGGAGGGAATCCGCGAGGCTGACCTGCAAGATGCAACTTCAGTTCCCTCGCACCTCTGGTTTTGGTGCTGGGGGTTGGAGACCTTGCTTTTAAAGATGTGCACTGAAATTAGGGAGTTAAAAAAGGTGGGGCAGACACTGATTTCTGTTCAGAGATTCATGTGGGTTCAAGAGAGCCGATTCTATCCCGGGGATTTTCTATGTCAACTCAAGCTTTCAAATTTCCTAGACAAAATGATAAGCCCAGAGCAGCCGGCTTAGGCCACACAGGCCCATCAGGGTGAGTCTCCGGGCTTTGCTTGGAGGGGGAGGGGTGGGGGAGGTATCCTCTCTTTCTCTGGAAAGTATGAAATAAACTCATTTTTGTTACTATGAGGAAAGCCAGAGGGAAATAAAGCATTTGAAATTAAAGGAAACCTGAGCTAGTACGCTGATGATTTTGGGTACCTTTGGATCCACCTCAACTGAAGCGATTCAGTGACGACCAGGCCAGGAACTAACATTCCTTCATTGTTTAAGTAAATCTGAGGAATTTCTGAGGCTTGAAGTGCAGAGTTGCTACAGAGGGCTTCAGGGTGCTTGAATTGGGCCCGTGGGACACACAGGAGCACAGTGCCATCGCCCTCAGGAGGCGAGCACACCCTAGGCAGGAAGGGGTCCAGGGGAATTTGCCTCCTGCTGGTTCTGCAATGGCCTCTTCCTCTATCTAAGCAAACAACCACTGTCTGATTTATAACCACACCCAGCCCTGGAGCTTGCTTCAGTGAACTACCTAAACTCAATTGCACCAGGATTTACTGTTTTCTTTTCACCTAACTCTTGAATTTCTTCTGCACAGAGAGCTCATCCTAGCACAGAAGTTCTGGCAAAGCTGCCTGGAAGACCCGAGCTGCTATGGATTCGGCAGAGAAGTCCCCAGTTCACTTTGCAAGCACCATGTAGCTCCATGTCTGAAGAGGGTGCTGGGGCAGGGACGGAAGGAAGTGGCGGCCTGGTGTTCAGTGTTATCTATTGCTGTTCAACAGTAGCACTGCAAATGTAGCCACTTAAACCCACAGTCGGGACCTTGGTTTCTGAGGGTCAGATCTTCTGATTAGCATCTCGCAATCCAAGTGGTGGCCAAGCCTCGGCTCTCCTCTGCGGTTCCACTGGGGAGGGTCTGCTTCCGGCCTCACGGAGATTACCGCAGGGACCGCAGGGACATCAGCATTTCGCCCTCAGCTCCTAGAGGCCATCTGAAGACCTTTGTCACATGCAGTTCCTCAACACGACTGCTTGCTTCTCATGGGAGAGAGACTGTAGCACCCGAGGCTGTGCTATGCCCCCCAGCCAGAAGAAAGGAAGGTGATGGACCGCCCATGCCACACCCTGGAGGAGGTGATTCCGAGGGCCTCCGAGTCACCTCCGGGGTCACCACTCCCTCAGCCAGAGAGCTCCATACCCGGTCCTGGGGATCTAAGAAATCCAGCAGCCTCCTCCCCTTCACCCAGTCCCCATCCCCTGGCTCCAACTGGCCATTTCCACTGGGATAACGAGGTACCCAGTTTGCACCCACAGTGATCTCCAGATCAAGTGGCTGTTCAGCCACACCTGTGGCATTCTCTTCTGGACACAGATTTTCCTCTTTTTGCAATAGAGACTGAGAATTTTGCAATAGTGTCTTGGTAAGTCTCTAAATTGCCCACACGAGGCCGGAACTTGCAGTCCTCCTGCCTCAGCTTCCCAGAGAGCTAGGATTACAGGGATGGGCCACCTGCTAGGCTTAATTTGCTGGTTTAACTTCTGGTTTCTTTTTTACTTAATAATTCCTTCTTCAAGGAATTTCCTTTGTCAGCTTTTACTGGAAGCACTTAGGCAGAGCCCAGCCACTAAGCTAAGCATCCAATTTCATGACTCGCAGGCTCTGCCCCCACAACACACAGAATGTGACCACAGTTCAGCCAAGATGTTTTGCCTTTACCAAGACACTTAATAAAAAGAACTGCCTTCCTCAGTTTCCAATAACGGTTCCTCTCATCCATCTGAGACCTCACAAGAACTGCTGTTCCTGCCCATATTTCCCCCAATATTTTCTTCATGATTGTCTGTGTATTCGCTAAGAAACTAGAAGCTTCCTCTCCAGCTCACTTCTGAGCCCACCCCTAATCTCTTTCAACAGGCAAAATCCATGGCCCTCTCAGCCCTTTCTCCCAGCCTCTATTACCCAATTCCAAAGCCACTTCCACACTTTCAGGTGTTTGTGACAGCAGCACCCCACTCTTCATTACCAACTTCTGCGCTGCTCTGTTCAAGCTGCCGTCACAAAATGCCACAGGCTGGTGGCTAAAGTAACAATGAGTTCTCACCATTCTGGAAGCCGGAAGTCCAAGGCTTGAAGAGAGCCCGCATTTTAGCTTGTAGAGCGCCACCTGCTGGTCATGTGTTTAAATGGCAAAGAAGGAGAAAGTCTGGTCTCATCTTTTTTGTAAACACTAATCTCATAGGGACCCCACCTCCTCACCTCATCCAAATCTAATTACCTCCTGCTATGGTTTAGATACAGTTTAAGTGGGGCCACCCAAAGGTTCATGTGATTGATAGTCCACAGAAAGGTGGTGACAGGATTCGGTAGAAGCTGTGTGTGTGTGTGTGTGTGGTACTGGGCATTGAATCCAGGACCTTCACACTGAGCTACGTCTCCAGCTTTTGTAAGGTTTCTAAGTTCCCCAGACTGGGCTCAAACTTGCTGTGGCCTTGCCTCAGTCTCCCAGAGTGCTGGGATTCCAGGCTTGGGAAACCATGACTGGCTTGACAGAACCTTTGAGAAGTGAGGCCAGGGGTGGGGGAGCCCCTGGGGTCCCTGAGGGTCTGTTCTCAGGAGGCAATTCCTGGGAGTTCTCTGGAGACAGTTGTTACAGAGCAAACTCACTCTCTCCGCTCCTGCTTCAAGCTGGGCCCCTCACTTGTCCTTGCCCCTGCCCCGGCCACCACACCTCGAGGTGAGGCCACCAAGGGGCAACCCCAGCCGTGAAGCCCGCATGACCCCCCTTGGTCTTTCAGCCTCCAAAACCACGAGCTCACTAAACCTTTTTCTTCCTAAGCAGCTCGCGTGGGGCACTTCACTGGAGAGCGGAGACACTGACTATTACACCTCCCACGGGCCCTGCCGCCACCCACCACGGCTCTGGGCACCAGGGCTTCCACACAGGAATTCGGGGAGACAAGCATCCAGGCCATGACATCAAGTTAGTTCAGCAGTGGTGGCACTGATCTGCCGAGGGCGTCTGAACACAATAACACACAGGACAGCTTAGCCAGCTGAAATCTACTTTCTCACTGCTCAGGAGCCCGGCAGGACAAGGCCAAGCTGTCGGAAGGCTTGCATCCTCCCGAGGCCTCTCTCCTCGGCTAGCAAATGGTCCCCTTCTTGGGTGATCCCAGAGAGGAGAATGGCGAGCTCCAAACCCTGGTGTCTCCTGGTCATCGTCTAAGAATACCAGGATGCCCGTCCTACTAGACAGGGGCACCAAGACCTGGACTCATTCAACTGCCTTTTTTTTTTTTTTTTTTTTTTTTTTTTTTTTTTTTTTTTGTCTTGTCTTTTTGAGACAGGGTCTCGCTATGCAGTTCAGGCTGGTCCTGGGCTTACTTCATAGCCCAGGCTGGTCTTGAACTCACAGCAGTCCTCCTGCCTCAGCCTCCCCAGTGCTATGTCTTTTCTTTCTTTAGTGTTAGATTGAACACAGGGCCTCCTACCTGCGGGTGAGCGCTACTTCCCAGTTTACCATGCGGTCAGGGATTCAGCACACGGCTGGGGGGACACGGGTCAGTCTAGGACTATGACACTTCTTCCCACGTCCACAGTGTCTATTTGGCCAGCAGCACAGCACACTCCTCACTCTGCCTTTTTGCTGTTGTTGTTGTTGGTACTGGGGATCGAACTCACAACCTCACGCCTGCAAAGCAGGTGCTTAAATCACTGAGCCAAACTCCTGGTCCTGTTTTTTCGAGGCAGGGTCGCGCCATGCAGCACAAGCCGGCCTCGAACTCACAACTCTCCACCTACCTCAGCCTCCCGAGTCTGCCTCCTTTCAATGCCTCTGTGCTCATCAAGAGCAGAGGCGGAAACCTGGCGGGTGGAGGCAAGCGGGAGGCCCTGGTTCTTTCCCGAGCACGACCACGGGGTGCGCCTTTGTGAGCCGCAGTGTGTGGCACGGAGCTGCGGGCTCTCCTAGCAGAGACGATGCATCCCCACTGAGGAGGAATGACAGTCAGAAGACGAAGACAGGCGAATTTGTCACTGAAGGCAAAGCTCGATTGTGCCGCACCGCCGGCCTCACGCTGGGACTGATTACAAACGCGGTGACACTTCCCGGGGGCAGCTGCGCGCGTTATTATAAATAAACCGCACTGGCGCTGGCACCTGCATTTCTGAAGTGGACAGATTGCTCCTCAGCACCCGGGGTACGCAGTAAAGATCCCGGGCACCGCAGAGGCCCTCTCGGCCCGCAGTAGGAGGCGGGCCCCGGGTGGCACGGCTTCATAAATAAAACAAGGCCGTGGCACAGCTCCGTGAGACGCGGACCCCTGCGCAGCGCTAACGCTAGGACTTCATTTCCTTGGAAGGAAGCTTTAAACCATGGTGGGGTCCTGCTTCCAACAATCTGGGGAGCCACACAGGAGGATGGAAAGTTCAAGGCCAGCCCAGGCAACTTAATGAGATCCGGGGCTCTTAATATTAAAAAAAAAAAAAAAATGACCTGGGACCCCTCCGCAACTGTGTGGTCTTTTTGATTTCCCACGGGCAGTGAAGCCCAAGAGAACCACTTGATTCCTGGGAGTATTTTCGGAACCTCAGAGCTCAGTTTTCTAGATGGAAATAAAACTGTTACATTTTTCGAGTATCTTTTCACCCCTGCCCGGAGTGCTCCAAATCTGTCATCTGATGGCTTTCAAATAACTAAGTTATTCTAACCAAGGAATACAGAGAGACTGTTTTCTATTTCTTTCCCCAAGCCTGGCTTCAGCGCAAGGTTGAATTTGATCTGTGGGGGGAAAAAAGTTGGGTATTTTTCTGTTATTTCTGTGCCTATCTTATTTTCTACCATCCCCTCCACCTCCCCGAAACATTTTCCTGTCTCTTCTGTCTCCTCCACAAACACCCAGGCAGCCCGGGGGTGGAGTGGGGCGTCTGCTTCTCACGCGTGACACGAGTGCCCTCTGGTGTCCACAGTGGTGAACAGCTCAGCCTCCAGGCAGATTCAAACTAGACCGGCAGATGGGAGGAAAAACCTACAGCAGTTCTCCATCCCTCCGCAAACACTGGAACGTTTAAATGAATAATTTATTAAGCCGCAACTGTTTATTGACTGGCCTTTCATTATTTACCTTCGAGTTATTAAGCGCGCGGAGTGGCTGGATGTGGGCTGGCCCGGGCCAGCCCCGGCCTCTCTGTACACCAGACAGCTTCGATTCCTGCGTCAGGCGGGGCTCGAACTCCCAATGTCCCGGGATGACTCTATCAATCCTCCGCTGATAGACTCGGGTGACGCGGGTGCAGGGTGATGCCTCGTGGCTGCTTAAAAAGGCCGTGTGTGGAATGTGCCAGGGAGGCGAGAAGTCGGTGGAAGGAGGAGGGAAGATGCCCCAAGCTTTGATTAGAATCGCCTCCACCCACCAGGGGAGGGCTGCCCCACCCCCGCAGGGGAATCCAGCAAGGCCTGCCGCCAGTCCGTCTTCTCCCTGAGCCTGAGAGGCTATCAGAGCAGGGTGCAGAAGGGGCCTCTTCTCAAGAGAGAAAGCCTCCCACCCAGACTCCAAGGCCGGTATCAGTCTACACCCACCAACCCCTGCTTTTACCGCACAAAGTTTAACTGGACGTGGTGGCGCATGTCTACAATTCCAGCACCCCGTAGGCTGAGGCAGGAGGATCACCATGAGTTCAAGGCCAGCCTGGGATACAAAATGAGTTCAAGGCCAGCCTGAACTACAAACTGAGACTCTGTCTCAAAGAAAGGAAAAACAAAAAGAGCCAAAAAACAAAAGACAAACGTTTCCACCATCTAGGAGTTCCTGAATATATGCAGTAACCCAAAAATAATAAGCCTTAAGGAAAGGCAAGAAGCACACATGAGAGAGAGAGACAGGGAAAGCGACAGAGAGAGACTGATTTCTGACCAGGCAAGATAGTGCACACCTGTAATCCCAATATTCAGGAGGCTGAGGCAAGAGAATCAATGCAAGTTCAAGGCCGGCCTGAACCACACAGCAAGTCTGTCTCAAAAAAAAAAAAAAAAAAAATGTCCAAGTCATTTTTTCTCTGTTGTGTCCCCATTTCGTTTGGAAGCCAGCCTAAGACAGGTGTTCCAAAGAGCACGTGGCCAGGAAGCATTAACAAGGCACAGCCTGACGGAGAAAGGTGCAGAGGGGTAGGGAGAGTGGGGGAGCTCTGCAGGGGAGCGGGCGCAGCCCCGAGCCATCTCCTCCCAGCAGCCCCGGGAATCCTGGAGATGTGAGATGCACCAGCAGTCGCTGGAGAGAAGCCATTCAGGCCACAAGACCAGAACTCAAAGAGAATCACAAAGGCGCCCCACAGAGATTACTCTAAATTTTATATGTGTCCAAGGCGTGAAAGGCCTCTGGATCCTCAGTTCCAAAATGAAAAAGAAAACCTTGGGGTGCCACATCCCCATGAGAAGCAACTGGAGCAACTCTGACCCTGTGGTCCAGAATCCAGACATCTGAAAAATCACAAAGCCCAGTGCAGAAAACAGCTATCAGTCCGTGGGCCCTGGGGTCCCTCGGGTTACCCAGTTCTTCCAACTCTGCAGACAGCAGGTTTCCGGGCTGGAGCTCAAACCCAGGGGCTCACACAGGAGGCGAGCGCTGCATCGGTGAGCTGCACCCACGTGCAGAAGGGAGAGGAAAAAGAAGTAAAAGCAGACTGAGCTAAAGTCCCAACAGGAAGGAACTTGAAATGTACCTTGAGAGGTACGAAGAAACTTTTTTTGGCCGGGCGTAGTGGCACACATTTTAATCCCAGTACTTGGGAGGCTGAGGCAGGAAGACTGCCAAGAGTGGGCTACACAGTGAGGCCAAGGCCAGCAGGAACTACAAAGCCAGGTCCTTCCTCAAAAAAAAGGAAAGAAAGAAAGGAAAGGAAAACCTTCCCACAATGTATCTGTCCACCCTGATCAGAATTTACAGAAAGCCAATCACCATAGCCCCAAGCACTGTGCATTATTTTTATCAGGAAAATGGAGACGCTTCCACTGGCAAGTGCGTTGTCATTGCCTGAGCAATAATGCGCAGTGCAGGAAGTCGCTGTTCTGTCCCCGTCTGCTCCCCCTGGCCCTTGAGATCTCCAGGGAGAGCCGTGATGTTGGGGCCGGGTGGGAGGGTCGCTTGGAGGAAACGGCTGCCGAACGTCGGTAAGGCGATCTTCAGACAATAGCCGTCATCCTTTCAAAAGTGCATTTCACCGGCGCGGCAGCACAAGGCATTCTGACGAGCTCGGAAGCAGGGAAGGAATAGGATGGTCTGACAGAAGCCGAGCCTCCTTCCCCACCCTCTGCGGGGATCTATTAAGGCAACAGGAAACGGGACGCGAAGCCAGCGCGTGATGGACGTCAGTTAGCGTTGCTTTTTATGAAGCTCTTCTGGCAAGGCCTTGGGGCCAGACAGCCATGGAGCGAGGTCAGAACATAAATAAACCATCGGCTGCATTCCAGGGTTATTCGCCTGGGCCGTTTTTGTGAACTGGTTGAGACGTGGGGCGGTGATCAGAGAGATGCTGGGCGGAGGGGAATATGAATGTGTCGTGGTGCCAATCCATGGCCGAACACCGAAGGTTTGTGGCTTCCGTCTGCGGGAGGCGATGGATGCGGGCTCAGCATCTCCGCGGGGCGGTGGGGGAGAAACGGTACCCCGATCCCGCCAGCCTCGGTCTGTGTTGCATCGCCCCTCTGTGGCCGGTTTGGTTCTGATTCGCGGTCAGTGAGCCTCGGCGCCTGCACAGGACGGGGATGGAGGAGCCGCCGGCGGGCGCGCGTCGCCGGGAGGGACGTTCAGTAACAGCACAGACTTCCAAGCCAGGGATAATGGCGCCTGACGCTCGCAGGGTGCCTTTTTTCCTTTGTTTTCCGGAAACTTCTTCAAGCGTTTTATAAACTTGCACAAAGCGTCCCTTCCAGGTCGCCGGCGCGCGTTTGCGTCGAGGGTGGAACCCAGGCTGCGGCTGCGCCGGCGAGCGCGCATGCGTGGAGGAGAGCATGCGCCCCGAGACGCCCTCCATGTTTCTCTGGACGGTGCCCACCGGGAGCGAGCTGTGTGAGACGCACTGCCCATACCTGTCCTCCCGAGTGACCAGGTCCGGACACACTGGTCAAGGCGGGTGACCCCAAGGACAGAAGCGCGTGTGCAGGCCGGGGTGGGGAGGCGGCACAGGGGCCGGGTTCGTGGGAGACGGAAGCTTGTGTCACGCAGTGACTGCAGAAGGGCGCAGGTCCTTCTCTGCCCACTGGCAGAATCAGAGTCCCTTCCTCCTCTCCAAGGGCCTGATCTCTCCACCGCGGCCCAGGCCCACCTCATAGACAACTGGGGCTATGGGCCGGTCCCCTGGCCCTGTGCGACACCTCACACTGGAGCCCCCAGCCCTTGTCCTAAGCCTTACTGCTACACCAAGGCCCCCAATCCTGCCCTAGAAAACTCCAAAATCCCAAACCGAGGTGCACGATCCTCGGAGCCGCCGGCCAGACCTGCAGGAGCCTTCCTCCCTGGAAGCTCGCCAGGGGATCCTGGGTCCAGACCAGATCACAGACCTGTGACCAGCAGCACTAACTGCAGGGAAAGACACGAGTGGCAGACGCTGCTGCCCTGCTTGGCACCCCGTCATGCCCCAGGAGACCCCAGCACAAGGTGCCTCCGAACCTGCGACCTGTTAGCCTCCACACCTCATGCCCACAGCCCAGCTGTCATCTGCCTTTGGGTGCGGGCCACTGACTCGGAGCGCCCTGTGACCTTCATAAACTCTACTGCTTTGTCCTGACTGGCCTGGGTCACAGGAACCCCCGAACCCAGCCAGGACCCCATCGGCCACCCTAACAGCCACCCATGAGGTCAGCACGGGCCTCCCTGGGCAGAGGCACCTTCTCACCATTGTTGTGGTTTCGGTTTGGAGGCCGCCCGAGCCTCACACAGTCCTGGAGAAGGCTGAGTCTGGTGTTTGTGATTGGTTCATTGTCCAGCGCTGGGATTGGCCCTGTGAGTGCTGCACCCAGCCAAGGACGGGTAACCCGCATGCTATAAAGAGAGAGAAGGAGGCATGCTTTGCCCTTTTTTGCCCCTGTTTATCCTTTTGCTCCTGTCACTTGTGGTCACCTTGAACAGCTACCCCTCAGCCATGCCACCCTGTCTTGGAGCCAGCTGAGTATGGACTGAAACCTCCAAAAACTGTAAGCTAAATAAACCTTTTCTTCTCTAATTTTGGAGGTCAGGTATTTTGTCTCAGCAATGAGAGAAAAGTAACCAAGACATCAATGAAACAAGCACCAGGTCCTTGTCACCACCAAGGTGTGTGTGTGTGTGTGTGTGTGTGTGTGTGTGTCTTTTTAAGAAAGGTTTCACTGTGCAGTTTAGGCTGGCCTTGAACTCAGTTTGTAGCCCAGGCCAGTCTTGAATTCACAGTGATCCTCCTGCCTCAGCCTCCTCAGTACTGAGATCACAGTTGTGCACCACTACACCCAATGATGTTTTCATGTTTATCTTTTCCAAGCTTCTGAGTAGAGCATTATTTATCATTGTTATTTTTATAAGTTTATTTTTTCCATTATTATATAAACCATTTACTGTGTTTATTGCTGGTCATTTGAAGTTCTTTTGTAATGTGCCTAAGTGTGTCCTAATTCTACTTTTTATTGGGATATTTATGTTTTTCTTATTGTTTTCTAAGAGTTTTTTTTTTTGCTTTTTTTTTATTTTAAAGATACTAAAATATAACAAAACATAACAGAATAAAGTCAATCAAAACAAAGCAGTAGAACTGGTACAAAACTTCGAAGAAAGATACTATGAAAACAATAGCTACTATAGTATATCTTGTTACTTTCAGAATAGTTGACCATTCCATCAGGTATAGTAAAATCAAACCAAAAACAAAACAGAATAAAACCAATAAAAACAGAGTATGAAATAAAGCAAAAAAAAATTAATCAGAATAAAGCAAAACAATGAGACCAATATTGGGCCTGAAAGACAAGACAGAGGAGAATCCCCCATAGTTGCTACATTGCATACTATCATCTTCCCAAGAGATGCTCAGACTACTGACTCCAGTCCTACAAAATCAACTGAACGATACAAGCATTTAGTTGCCTTGTGTACCATAGTTGCTGTCAACACAGCCAGTCCTCTGAACCAGCAGGGGTGGGGGGTCCTTGATACTTAGCCCGCACGCCGGAAGGCCTATGAGAGGCACATTTCTTTCTCCTCGTGGAGTCCGTGCTGGTCACACGCACTCACCAGGAAGGCAGGCTAGGTTGTCTGTCTGTAAGAGTTTCTTAAATGATCAGAAACTAACATTGTTTTTTCCAGTCCTTATAAAAATATGACCTACTATGACACATCCTACCAACCCTCTACCTTTTGCTTACTGATGAGAATGACAGGGAACTATGCATTGTCCTATTTTTTCTTCTCTAATGTCATCATTTTCAAGTATGGTTAGTGTGTGAGTCAGCTTTGGTTTGCTGTCACAAATACCCTGCAATGAATCAATTTATAAAGAGAAAAGGTTTACTTTGATTCACAGGGTGGTAGTTTTAGTCCGTGATTTGCTGGCCTTGTTGCTTTGGGTTTGTGGCAAAGCAGTGCATCATTGGAGGTGGGGAGAGCATGGCAGAGTAAAACCGCTCCCCTCACGGCCAGGAAAAGGAACCGGAAAAGGCCTGGGGTCCACTGCCCCCTCCAAGGCCCCCAGTGACCTAAAGACTTTGGACTCAGCCTGCTTCTTAGAGATTCTCCCACTAAGGAGATAACAGAGCATCTGTAAGCATGAACTTGCAGGTGTTCACTACAGATTTAGAGTAGATAAAAATTACAATAACCTAAAAGTCCATCATTAGGTGCTATGATCTAAATGTTTGCATCCCCCAAAGTTCGTATATTGAATTTCTAACCCCCAAGATGATGATATTAGCAGGTAGACCCTTGCGGCGGTAATTAGGTTATGGAATGGAGCCCTCAAAACAGAATCAGTGCCTTTATAAGAGAAACCCCAGAGAGACTCAGTGCCCCTTCTATGATGGAAGGAAAAAGCGAAAAGGAAAAAGCCATCTGTGAACCAGGAACAAGACTCTCACCAGACACTGAATCCATAGGTGCCTTGATTTTGTACATTCAGCCTCCAAGACTGTGAGAAATACATTCTTTGTTGTTCATAAGCCGCGCCTACTGCAGTATTTTGCTGTATGATCCTGAACAGACCAAGACAATAGGGTATAGGTGAAATCATGTATGGTTCATCACATATGTGTTGTTACAAAGGAATTGGAAACCAGGCACACATGTGGCACACGCCTGTAATCCCAGCACTTGGGAGGCTGAAACAGGAGGATTGTGACAAGTTCAAGGCCAGCCTGGGCTACACAGAGACACCTTGTCTCAAAAAACAACAACAAAAAAAAAATGAATTGGATAATGTGATAGTTCACTGAGTGTGTCAACTTGAGTAAGAGACGCCCAGCTAGATGGCTCAGCACAGCTCTGGGTGTGGAAGACCCACCCTAGGGAGGACCTCGCCAGGATGGTGCAGAAGGGAAAGGAAGATGGAAGCCTCACTTCTGTTTCTGCGCCTTCAGCTGAGATGTGGCCCCCGGCTTCCAGCGCAGACCCTGGCCTCCTGATTCGGAGTCGCAGGGGACACTGCGGCGGGCTCCAGGCCTTTGACTGGGTCCTTTGGCCTCCAGCGCACAGACGGACACTGCGTCTTCCTCACCCAGCTCTGGGGGCGGCCCTGTGCACAATCCTGTAAACCCTCATGTATTTGTATGGCTTGTATTAAATCCCTTTCTCTAGTGAGCGCTGACTGATACAGATACCTCTGTAGATACTAATACAGAAAAAGTACACCATACATTGTGAATTTTTAAAAGCAAATTATAGATCATAAAGTGAGCCCATGTGGGAAAAAATGTGTGTAGGAAAGCTCATATAGTCTTATACATTTTTCTAGAGGAGACCATGATTTAGAGTTACCTTTGGGTGGTGGAATTAATTATTGGAAAATGACTAAATGAGGTTGCTTTTTATTTTATGCACCCTATGATGTTTAAATTTTCTCAAGAGAAAAAGTAAAATAACACAAACACACTTTTTGGAAGCATATATCTTTCTTGCAATATAAAAAAATGTGAATGCTAAGATAATAAGTCAAAATCATTTATGGCACATCTGGACAATAGAATATTAAGTAGTCATTAAAAATGGCACTACAGACCTATACATCTTAACTTCAAAATACAGTCACAACATATACATCTCCAAAAAGAAGGGCAGGTTATGGAATAAAACATGACGCACAATCACATTTTTATGAAATTTTGTATCTGTTGAGAGAAGAGAGTCAGCTATCTGGAAAGATGTTCATCAAATATTAATAGTAGTTATCTCTGGGTAGTGGTACTTTTGTGATTTTTGCTTTCTTCTCCATACTTTGTTATACAATTTTTATGAGCGTGTACCCTTTTTGTAAATCAGAAAAAAAAACACCAAAACTCTTATTTCCATTTTGAATGTTTTAATATGCACTCAAAGAGAAGAGTAAGAAGTTCCACAAAATGAATAAAAGGAAATTTCTTCCTGATTCCCAATAGTGTCCTTCAGGTCAACATGAATAAATATTACAACCTGCAACCTTCATATTTTCTGACTTGAGTGTTTTTGTCCTGGTTTTGCAAATTCTACTAAGAATAGTGTCTCAAAGCCTCCCCCAGTCTTTGGAAGCTCATCTCTAATCGATCCATTCTCAAATAATATATTTTCAAACATTGGACAAGGGAAGTAGGTCAGCAATAGCACGTGTGCTTAGCGTGCATCAGACCATGGGTTGGGTCACCAGCATGAAAAAAAAAATGTAATCATGGAGTTTTTTCTAAACTAATTATTTTTAATTTTTCATTTATCTCTCAAGCACTGTATTTAGTGCTTTTTTAAAAGAAGTACTTCCTTAACCTACTATTAGCGCTGTATTAATATGCAGGTTTATTCTTCCAGCTTTGTCCGGACGGCAGCAATTATTTCAAAGCCCAGCTAACACTCCCTCCCTTAGCAGCCTTTCCAATCATTCTCACCTCAGAAAAGGGCAGTTTTAGCCTCCTTTTGACAGAGATTTAGAGACCAAGAACTATCGTGAATTCTCACCTGACAAAGAAATTATTGTATTTTTCTGAATACACTACAGGACATTTATTAGTAGACTGTGAAGTATTTATAACCAGTAATTAAGACTAAGCAGTTTCTAGTGTAATAAATATAAAGTCGAAGAGACAATATTATTCCTTTTTATTGTTATATTTGCTCTTCCTTTAATCTAGTATAGAAACTCCTCTCCTAATAGGCTAAGGCATTTATCTTAAAGTTGAAGTGAAATGAAACTGTTTTTTACAAAGAAGATTCAGGAAAAGCATCTCAAGTCCCTATAAAAAGATGTTTCAGGGAACAGTATAGGGACCCAGAATGTATGTGTACTGCTTGTAGAAATAAATGTAACTTGTCCTTAAAAAAATGCAATTCCCCACACAGAACCATAAAATCATTCCACTTACAGTGTTTATCCCAAAGAACTAATCATGAATGTGTATGAAGCAAAGGCTACCAGCCTGCCCACCACTGGGGATAGGTTTTAAAAACTGTCTAAACCATAAAGCATTTTGGAGCTCTCAAAAAGTCTTCTAAGCTGGGTGTGGTGGCACAAGCCTTTAATCCCTGCAC
>RJWM01039273.1:0-16212 GCA_004363535.1 Dasyprocta punctata | reverse complement strand
ATGTCTATATCTGTCAATATCCCCAACCCCTAGGAAGGTAATGATATGCAATATTGTAACTACTGCCAAACTTCAACCACCTCAGTGTGTAAACCTACAATGTTATCATATCAGATCTGTTGTTGTTGTTTGTCTGTCTTTTTTGACTTTTATTTCTAGCTTCTGTATCTATTTTCTCTTAAATAAAAAAAAATAAAAACATAAAAATAAAAAAAAAATAAGAATGTATCTTAGAAAAATAAACTAAGGAGAAAACAATAGAAGCAAACTTTGAAGATATGGTGACTGAGAATTTCCTGGAATTGATGAACAACAAAACAAAAAAGCAAAACAAAAATAAAAACCAAAGGTTTGCAGGACTTGGTGGTGCAAGTCTCTCATTCCAGCAACTGGGAAGCTGAGGCAGGAGGTTTGCTATGAGTTTAGGGCCAGCTTAGGCTACATAGCAAGACCCTGTCTCAAAAACAAACAAACCCAAAGGTTCAAACCTTGTGCAAACCTAGGTATATTAGTGAAAGTTGAGAAGAAGGAGATAGGAAGGAGAAGAAACAAAGGAGAAAATAACAAACAAAACCTGCCCAAGGAAAAGCATATCATGTTCAAAGGAAGGATGGTCAGAAGGACAGCTGATTTCTTAGAGGAACAAAGAAACTCCAAAATTATGGAATAACATTTTAAATACACTTTAAAGAAAGTAGCAGCTACAACACAAATTCTAATCCCAGTAGAGAGATAATTCACTGTCATTCTAGAAAGATTGAGACGAAAGAAAGAAAGAAAGAAAGAAAACAGTTATGGTGTGTGTCTGGGTGTCTGGATGTTGCCCTCCACACACAAAGCCTCACACTATCATGGTAGGCAAGCTTTTTGGAGGCGGCTGAGTTTGTGATTGATTCACGGCCCAATGCTGGTATTATGGTTGTGAGTATCACATCCATCCTAAGGCGAGCAGTCTGCATACAATATAAGGAGAAAAAGAGGCTTGCTCCTTCCCTTTTGCTCTTGTTGATTTTACTGTCTTCATGGCCATGAAGGGTGGCCCCTCAGCCATACTACAATGCCTTGGAGCCAGCTTCCTATGGACTGAAACCTCCATAAACTGAGAGCTAAGTAAACCTTTCCCACTTTAACTTTGGGTGTTGAGTATTCTGTCTCAGCAATGAGACAAAAGTAAGTAAGACAAAGACCACAAGGGATATAGGTAAGTGGCACAGTGCCTGTCTAGCAAGCACAAGGTCCTGAGTTCAAATCCCAGTACAAAAAAAAAGTATGATGGCTGCACTCAGTGGAAATGGAAGGAATGCTAAAGAATCCACCTCAGGAAGGAGAACTTCAGATGGAAGATCTGTGAGACATATGGAAATTAAAAAACAACAAAATTGTTAAATGTGTAGGGAAATCTAAAAGCTACTACAAATTGTGATAATAATTTTCAGTGGTGTTATGTAATAACCACAATAAAAATAAAATATCAAATAACAAAAACATAAGTTAGGAGAGAGAGCACCTAAGTTAAAGTATCCAACTTCTTTGTCTGGAAAGAGAATTTTTATTAGCTTTAACCTTTTATGTTAATTTTGTGTGCTGTTTTTTATGGCATTCATGAAAATAATAGAAAAATATATAGGGTTTAAGTAGAAGAGAGAAAAATTCTCAGTCAATGCAAAAGAAAACAAAAAGGAGAAAAATAGTTGCAACAAATAGAAGGCACACTGGGAGGAGGAGTACAACAAGAAGCCAATTTGCCCTTCCCATAAGCCATGCAAGCCATGTGGGGCCCAGAAAGAGAGAAACCAGTTCATACACACACACACACACACACACACACACACACTCACCCTGTACACAACCAGCTGGTTCAGAGGACAGGATGAATTGATAGCAACTGAGGTACAAAAACAACTAAATGCTTGTATTGTTCAATTGACTTTGCAGGCCTAAGGCCAGTAGTCTGAGCATCTATTAGGAGGATAACAGTGTGCAATATAGAAAATATGGGGGATTTCCCCCTGTTTTGTTGTTGAAATCCAATATTGTTCTCACTGTTTAGTTTTGTTCTATTTAATGTTCTGTTTTTATTGGTTGTATTCAACTTTGTTTTATTTGATTTTACTATGTCTGACGGTGTGGACAACTATTGTGAAGATAGCAAGCAATATTATGGTAGTCATTGTAGATGTCCTATTATCTTGTTTTGAAGTTCTGTACCACTCTCATGGTTTTGTTTTGATTGACTTTATTTTGTTTTATTTTGTTAGGTTTTATTCTCTTTAAAATAAAAAAAAAGTAGAAAGCACAAAATAAAATAGATTTAAGCTCAAATCGAAACATTAAGTGGAAATGAAGAAAACACTGAGGAGGTGTAGGCAAAACAGTCATGTTGACAGCAGTCTGTAAACCTCCCCAAATTTCCTCTTGACACAAAATAGCAATCACTATAGCAAAATGAGACAATGGATTTAAAAAATACTCAACAAGACAAGGTGACAAAGTACTACCTGTCTTCTGATTATCTATTCTGATGTTAACAGACTTACAGGCTTAGAAAAACATTTCCCAGAGAGTGGGGGTAAACACCTATAATCCCAGCTACTGGGGAGGCTAAGGCAGGGGGATTTGTAAGTGGGACTAAGCAACTCAGCAAGACCCTATCTCAAAATATAAAATAAAAAGTGCTAGGGATGTAGTTCAGTGGCTTAGCATGCACAAGGGCCTGGGTTCAAGAAAAGAAAATTATTTTGTTCAGGCTTGTGTGGGCAAGGAATTGGGGAAAGCATAGCTAGGCGTTCACTTCTCACCCAGGTGGTATCAGCTGCAGCCATGGGGCTTGGAGGATCCATAGCTACAATGAAAGCAGTCTCAGAGAATTTTATGCCATCTTGATTGTGACACGAAATCAGGCCTGGGGTGTGCACCTCTGGTTTCAGCTACTCAGGAGACTGAGGCAGCAAATTACTTAAGGCCAGGAGTTTGAGGCCAGTATGGGCAACACGGAAAGACCCCACATCAAAATAATAATAATAATAATAAAATAATTAAAGTTACCATAGTCATAGCCCCCAGAATACCAAGGTGGAGCTAAGTCCCATCAACATCAGGTAACACAAATAACAATCCAAGATCTAGTGCTGGGGGAAATTGGACTCTTATTTTCAACTGACAAATTTACTATACATTTGTGGTTAAGGAAATGTGATGGTTCCGCAAACTCCAGAACTCAGAAATCACTAACCAGAATTTACCTCGAAAATAAATGCTTCCCACTTGATGTAAACTATTGGGAGGAAAAATCAATCCTGATTAAAAGACAAATACTTACATACTTTTGTATGAAAACAAAACAAAGCCCCAGTTTAAAAAAAAAAGGTTAAATAATGAGACACAAAATGGGAAAAATACATTCAACTTATATGGAGGTAAATAGCTAATTCCTTAATATATTAGAAACTCCTAAAAATTAAGAGAAGCCAAATAACTCCATAGTACATTGAAATTACCATGTCTCCCCTCTGTGGCAAACATCAGGAGCACCATATGTGCTACGGGGAAGAGCGCCCCATAATCAGATGACACTGCCTAGGGGCTTCTGGCACCACACAGCGAGACTACAGTTGTTTGCTTTTTGTTCTGGAAATTCTACTACTAAGAATCTATTCAAACAGACTTGCAAAACTGTACCCTCGGCATTATTTGAAGACAGCACAAAACTGCGAAGCGACTGTGAGTAAAGAGAACGAATCCCAAGATCACGATCCCCACCCCAGTTTGAAGACTATGTGCTGAGCCAAAGCAAAAGAGGAAGACCACAGGCAAGCAGGAGGCAGCCAAGGAAGGCTCCACCGACAATGGCCAGCAAGGTGAGGGCCAGTCTCAACAGGCAGAGCCAGTCTAAAAAGTCACCGGGCAATTCATAGCAGGGGCCGCAAGAAGGGGTCTCCAAGAACAGGAAGGCCCAGACCCTGCTTTAACATATGATTAAAGAGCCGGGCGTGGTGGCGCACGCCTTTAATCCCAGCACTCGGGAGGCTGAGGTAGGCGGAGCATTGTGAGTTTGAGGCCGGCTTGGGCGACAACGCGAGCGCAAGGCCGGCCTGAGCTACATAGTGCGACCCTGCCTCAAAAAAACCAGGGCCGGGAGTTTGGCTCAGTGCCTTAAGCGCCTGCCCTGGCAGGCGCAAGGTTGCGAGTTCAATCCCCGGTGCCGCAAAAAAAAAAAAAAAAAAAAAAAAAAAAAAAAAAAAAAAAAAAAAAAAAAAAAAAAAAAAAAAAAAAAAAAAAAAAAAAAAAAAAAAAAAAACATATGATTAAAGGCAGGTAGAGGCAAATGAGCTGTTTAAAGATACAAACTCAGTATGGAAAGGAGAGGTGTAATTGAAAACATCTCCCAGATAAGAGAAAAAATGGAAGGAACAAACTCTCCTTGGCAGTCAAGTCAAAAAGAGAAAAAAAGAAAAAAAAGAGGAGAGGAGAGGAGAGGAAAAGGCAAGGAAAAGTAAGGCAAGGCAAGGCAAGGCAAGGCTTTGCAAGACAAAATCAGAAGATTCACAAAGCTCTGTCATCAAAGCAAGCAAAAAGAACTCTAAAATGTCTGGACTCTGGCAGCCTGACACAAACGTGTGCCACTAAGCAAGAATCCTATGGAACATTCAATATCACAAAGACAAGCAAAGGAAAAGCCAAGTCCATGGGAGAGCCCTGGAGAAAAGCAGAAAATGAATCCTCACACAACAAAACTGAGCAGAATTGCACCCCAAAACAACCCTGAAGTAGGAGAAACTCCACACAGAGCTCACACAGCACCCAAGGGCATGAGAACCACCTTGTATTAAAGGCTTGAAAGACAAAATGAGCACAAAATGGGGAAAAAGGAATTTACTGGAAAAAAAAGAGAAGAAAACAATTACCTGGGAAATGAGAAACTAATAAGACATTCAAGGCAGAATAGATTCAAATGAAAATTTAATAAAAGTCACTGAAGAATGGGCAAATGGGAGAAAAACTAAGAAAATAAAATGACGTTACAGAAAAAGTTTAAAGGAGCCAGAGATGAGGAGAGGCAACACAGACAAAGAAGGGATAATGGTTGAATTTTGAGAGCTGCCAAAGAAGACAATAAAACAATGGAGCTGAGCTAATATTTAAAATGATCACCAGGAAAGACGTCCATAGATATAGATATAGATATAGATATAGATATAGATATAGATACAGATATAGATATAGATATATATGAAAACCCCAAATCTACACATTTCAAAGGGCTCATCAGACATTCAGAAAAATAAATCCAGGCCATCATCTTTGACACATACTTAGCAAAACTATGAGATGTCAACACTAAAGATAAAATCCTCAAGATCTCCAGGCAAAGGGCCGGGAGTTTGGCTCAGTGGCGTAAGCGCCTGTCTGGTAGGCGTGAGGCCGTGAGTTTGATCCCTGGTGCCACAAAAAAAAAAAAAAAAAAAAAAACACTCCAGGCAAAAAAGATCAATTAACATGGAGTCAAAAGAAGTAGATGAGCATCAGATAACACCAGGTAACCTTTTAAAAATGGAACACAGTGGCACACACCTTTAATCCTGGCACTCTATGGGGTTGAGGCAGGAGGATAAATTTAAGTCCAGTTTATGCAAATCAGCAATTTAACAAGACCCTGTCTCAAAATAATAAAGAACTGCGGAGCTGGATGTGGTGGTGTGTACCTGTAATCCCAGCACTCAGGAAGTTGAGAGAGGAGGATTGCTGGGAGTTTGAGGCCAGCCTGGGATACATAGAGAGACCCTGTCTCAAAAGCAAACAAACAAAAACACAAAATAAAACTTCTGGGGCTATATCTTGTTTTTTTGGAAAAGGGTTTCACTGTGCAGTTCAGGCTGGCCTTGAATTCACTTTGTAGCACAGGCTGGCCTTGAACTCACAGTGAACCTCCTGCCTCAGCCTCCACATGCTAGGATTATAGGCATGCACCCCTGTTCCCCACTCAGGGGATATATCCTGGTGTAAAGACCTTGGATTCAATCCCCAGGATTGCCAAAAATCTATCAGTCCTCAGCAGGAGAAAGCAAAAGCCATGACTTTAAACAGTCGAGCCCAGAATGCCCTATGGTTCTAGAAAGTAAGGAAGTGCTATGATGATGATGATGATGATGATGATGATGATGATAACCACGACGATGATGACAACGACGACAACAATGATGAGGACAAGGATGGTCTTACAAAGAACCTAGGAGCCACTCTGGAACTCTGAAAGCCTAGTACAGCGCCATTTACATAACAGAGTAAATGCTATTATGGGATTTTAACCCATGGAATACAGCAATTATTCATGTTCTCTGCTGATACAAATAACCAAATTAGTAGATGAGAAGAAGGAACCATCTTTCCTAACAGTAGAATTCCAATTGGTAAATGTAAAAGAAGGAAGGAAATTGAATGCCCATGATCAGATAGGAGATGCCACCATGATCACTGTTAGACATGAGAAGCACAGTGTTACCAAAGCAAGGGGTGAAAATTCAAGAAATAGGATTTGCAGGGTCTCAGCACACCACTCTGAGATATTTACCAACCATAAATGGAAAGGTGCGAACCAACACTTCTGAAAGGAAGCCACTTCACAGAGGAGAAAATCTCACACATGACCTGGTGGTGCAGGCCATCCAATGTCACAGTGCAGTGTGCAGAGGGCACAGCAACACCGCTAAGGTCTTGTCACCAAAAATGGACACAGTCTGTTTACTACCAGGAAGAGACATGGGATTCACTTGAACTGAGAGCCACTCCACAAAATAACAGTGAGTAATCTCCAAAAGTTATCAAGGCCATACAGGACAAGGAAAAACAGAGCAAGTGTCATAGAAAGGAGGAGAAACAACCTCCAGATGCAATGTGGGATCCCAGATGGGATTTTGGAACAGAAATGAGGATAGCAATGGGAAACTAGTGAAATTTGAACAGGGTTTGTGGTTTAGTTAGAAGCAGCGTACCAATGTTAATACCCTAGTTTTAATAAGCGTACTATGCTTATACAAGACACTGACCTTAGGGTAGCATGGACAAAAGATACACAGGCTCCTGTACTATTTTTGTTCCAGCCCATGGACAGTGTGACCCTCTGTGGCAGCTCAGCTGTGCCCTCCCCCACAGCTACATAGCAAGTTCCATCTGTTCCTAACAATGGCTGACCATGGAGTGAGACCACAAGGTATGCAGGACAGAGCAGGTACCATCAGCCTTGCTGGCCCAACTTGGCCCAGTGTAGGTTGTACCCCAACTGAGTCTCCCCAGGCTCTCCATACCCAGAGAAGGTACTTGACTTGGGCCATGAGTGCCCACATCCAGGTCTGTGATGCCTGTCCTATCGTACAGTGACCCCAGTATCCTGTATGACTCCCACATAATCTGTGCACAGGGTAGGGCAAGCCCACTGTCTCCTCACAGGCCAGTCTTCCTCTTGCCCCTTCCTACTGCCACCCGTACAACACCCTCCGGCTTCCCTTCCTTTCCAACCCACCTCTTAATTCCCTGCACAGACTTTTGAGTGACCCATAATAAAGCCTTTAAAAATACAATGGACTAAGAAATTGTACTATTGTGCAACAGAATGCTACTTAACCTTGAAAAGAAGGGGCATCTGCTATTTAAAAAAACATGGATGACCAGGAATATAGCTCAGTGGCACAGCATCTGCCCAGCAAGCATGAGGTCCTGAGTTTGATTTCCAGCACAAAAACAAACAAATGGATGAACCTTGAGGACATTATACAAAATGAAATAATAAGCCAGAAAGACAAGACTGCATAATTCTTCTCTAAAATAGTCAAATTACAAATTAATAAAGCTACAATGGCAGTAATAAGAGCCAGAGGAGGAGAAACACAGCATTACAACAATCAGGCACAAAGTGTCCACTGAGATGGGTAAGCTCCAGACATCTGCTGAATGACCTCATACCTGTAGCTAACAGTTGACTGTAAGTCATACTCAAAGTGTTACAAACTTAAAATTTGTCACAAAGATAAATGTCCTGGTAAATATTCTTAGCTACCACAATAAGACTAAAAAAATAATAAAAGAAGAAGAAAAGAAAGGGCTGGGAGTTTGGCTCAGTGGCTTAAGCGCCTGCCTGGCAGGCATGAGGCTGTGAGTTCAATCCCCGGTGCCGAAAAAAAAAAAAAAAAAAAAAAGAAGAAGAAAAGAAAATGAACTCCTGGAGGTTGTTTCTGTGAGAAGGATCTCATAACCTGACTTTGACCAAAAGGCTGAGATCTGGTAATAGCGAAGGATGGAAATCAGCTGGAAAGTGATAGGCGGCACTGAGGAAGGAAGCAACTGAGCAGCACCTGGACAGCGACAAGGTCCTGCAGGCCAGCATGGTAGGAGCTGGTGGGCTCCTTCCTGGCCAGCACGTGGTCCCTGTGCTCAGTGTCCTGTGGTAGCCAGGCTCTCCTCTAGTGTCTCTTCTTACAAAATCACAGGCCCCATCATGGCCCCCATCCTCCTGGCCTCATTTATCTAACCACCTCCCAAAGGCACCACCTCCAGATGCCATCCATGGGGACCAGGGCTTCAACATGTGAATCCCGGGGAAGCCACACAATTCATCCCCTGCAGGACCTAATGATTAGCAGTAGTTACCTAGGCAGGAGTCTATCATGGATGGTAATGATTGTCTTGATTGTACTTCTCTAAAATTTTAGAAGTTCCCTTATAATCGGAAAAAAAAAAATGTCCAAGTTTGCAAAGAGGCCCAAATGTTCACTTAGTGTAATAGCAAAAATCTGGGGAGAAGCAAGACCTACACACACAGCACAGGTTGTACAGAGGACCCCCAGCTTTTGGGTGTGGGGCCAGGAACTTCCCAAAGACCCTGTGAGTGCCACACTGATGCACAGTCTTCCTGGTTGTATGATCCTCCTCTTCCTTCTTGGTGGCACCAGCTGGAGGCCAAGAGAGGAGGCCAGAAATGAGGGCCACAACCTGGAGATCTTTGGTGACACCCCACAGATAGGAAGAGGACGGGACGATCTCAGCGAGGTCACAGTGCACACAGCTGCTGCCATCTTGAGCCTCTTCCAGGGGCAAGTTAGTCAGCCACTGACAGAAAGTCCTGGCAGCTGGAAGACCACACACAGCTTTGTGGCTGGTGACCAGCTGGCTGTCCAGGAACCATGGAAGAAAGGGTCCCAGTGCTTTGGCAGTGAATGATATGGCTCAGCTGGCTCTGTGGGGGTGGGGCGAAGACCCAAGGAGGCAGGACAGAGTGGGTGCGATCTTGGTGTAGGATCCAGGCCCCAGCAGAAATGACCCTAGACCATGCCTAAGAGACATTAGTCCTAATGCTGATTTGGAGGCTTGAGGCCTTTCTCCACTCTCCTGGTTTCCTCCTCACTTCTCACTAAATGATTCCAGGTCACACATTTCTTCCCTTACCAATGTGCAAGCTCCAGGAGACAAGACGCCAGCTGGTTCCTATGGTGGCTGCACAAGAAGGGCACCATGTCCACCCAACTTTACAGGTCTTCCCAGCCCAGCCTTCAGTCTCTCTAGAGCCAACAACCCATCCCTACCCTCCCTAACACAGGTAAGGAAATCAGAACAATGGCTGGCATGGAGCAACTTAATCATCACTATATCTTCTTTCGTATCTTTTCTTATAATGACAATTTTTTAAAAAATTTTATGCCATTATCACAATCATTTCAAACATGCAAATATCACAAATGAAACTTTTGGTATCCAAATCCCAGAACCTGGGACCTGCAAACTGTGAACAGTCAACTACCACCAGCTTAAACACTGCCTGCTGGTTCCTTTAGAGGATGAGAAACGTTATAAACAAGGACTGCAGAAACAGGCTTGTGACTGGTTCTTAGGGGGTTACAGGACTAAAACCACCAATCCTCTTTATCTTTTCCTTTACATATCTCATTTTACACAGTACAGACGGCATCTGTGTAAATATTTTCAATATGAAAAATGTCCTGAAACAATGTTTATATGCTTCAGTTTACCTGAAAATCTTATCTCAAATCAAAATTGCATCTTCAATCAACTCCCAACTGAAGCTCAATGTTGTAAAACTCTTTCTTTTCTCACTCATATTCCCTTTGTAGAATGCCAACTATTGCAAGCAAGGTGAGATGCTGCCAACTCCGCGCCAGTGGGTTCTGTTGTTTGCCCATTCACAGAGCAGTGCCCAGCCCAAGGAGCCCTGGGAAAGTGGACACTGAGGTCTCAGAAACTAAAGCACAGATGAACCTGGAACTGGCCGTGCTTTTTCCTTAAAACACACCACTGTGCTTGACGTCAACATGTTTGATGGCGTTCTGTTGACGTTTCCTGGAAACTGTCCTAAATGGAAAATGCTACTCTTAGATGCTAAATTCACAGAAGATACGTGGAGCTCTACCTGCCATTAATTAAAATACTGCAGGTGGCCAGAGGGAGTGTTGATTCAAAGCCACAAATCAACTCTCAGGGAGAGGCACTAGAAACCTCTTGTCTGCTCTGCTTTCAGTCCTGAGCCCTGACAGACAACGCTGTCCAGTCCACCTCCCCCAAGGTAGAGGAAGTGTCCTCCACCACCCGAAAGTCCCCAGGCCCCTCTCTGCTGGGCAAGACAGAGGACATTTCTGCTGCTCTGCAAGTGAATGCTCAGGTCTGCAAGTCACCACCCTTATTTCTTGTATTTGCAGGCAACAAGCAAAAAAAAGAAAGAAAGAAAGAAAGACAGAAAGACAGAAAGAAAGAAAGAAAGAAAGAAAGAAAGAAAGAAAGAAAGAAGAAAAAGAAAGAAAGAAAAAAAGGGGGGCTTTAATGCATTTCATAACAGCATGAAGAAAATACTGAATCGTAGCCTAAAATGCAAAGCAGATTATTGTTAAAGACATCAACTGCGTCTCTCAGAAAGCAAGGTCAAAGGGATATGCAAAAAATTTTTTCTAGGAAAACTGTCCAAGCCAGAGCGGCCTTACCGACTCTTGAACCAAATCAAACCCTTTATTTTGCGCCTTCTGATATTAATCAACATCCGACAGCTATGCAGCCACCCCCGGAAACCCAAAATAAGTGAAATTTAAAACTGTATTAAAAAAAAAATCGCCTGGCAGCACCTCCCTGACGGAGGCACAGTGGAAATGCTGAAAGGCTCCTCGCTGGCCTGCGATGCCCAGCACCTGCACGGCCCCACCCAGCGCTGCGTTCCCGCGGCCTGCGAGCCGTGCGGCCCCAGCTCGGGCACAAACCTGGCAACAAGCTCAGTGGAAATAAATAGCCAGCGGCCCGGAGAGGTCGTGCGGAGAGGCTGAAAGGACCCCCGTCCCGGGGAGAGGCGCCCCAGCCACAAGACCCGTGAACTGCGGGAGCCCCCGCGGCCAAGGGCGGAGACCAGCGGCCCCGCCGCCCCCGCAGCCCCCGCAGCCCCCGCCGCCCCGGGCACCCCCGCTACCCTCTGCCTGCATCCCGGCCGCGCAGGGCGCCCGCGGTCCCAGGACGCACCGTGCCAGGCGCCGGGGAGCGCAGAGACCCGGTGTGGGCGCGCGCGGGTGTACCTGCCCCGCCCGGCTACTGGGAACGCGGGGCCCCAGGAGACCGCCGGCAACTGCTTACCGAGGCTCCCCGTGAGCAGGCTCCGGCCGGCGTGGGCTCCGAGGCGGCAACGTCCGACGGCCCCGCTCAGCCATTGCAGTGGCGCTGCGGCGGGCGGGGGGCGCGCGTCACCGCGGGCGGGCGCCCCGAAAACCCGGCCCTCCCCGACCCTCCAGCGCTGAGGCCCGCTCCCGCCCAGGGTGCGGGCTCAGCGGCACCCTCCTGATGTCTCCAGATTGTTAGTCTTATCCTTTAAGGAGCAGGTGTGCAATGTATTAAAATCAGAAACGATGCTCCTGCAAATAACCGTGGCTGCTGCAGGGAAATCTGCAGAGGGAGGGCCAGAGGTGAAAGTCGGCTAGGTTTGACAGAGCGCTGCTCCCCACCAGGAACCACGGGCTTACGAGGTACTTATCATCTGGGCAAGAATTACTCTCATTTCATGCCGGGTATGAGCTGCCATGAGAAGCACCGAATAGTTGCACGTGTGTGTTCCAATCATTAACTCTTGGCTTGCCATCTCCAAATGCTGCCTTCTGCAACCCCCTTGCTAGAGAAATGCTTCCTGGAAACTTGTAGCGAACAAGTCATGTCATCCACAGTTTCATCCTTGTCCCTTCTAGGTGTGCTCTTTCTGCATCTTCACCTGTCAAGTAGAAAAATACTGGTATTCACTTCATTCAGAGTCGCTGGAGGGGATAGATGAGTGAATAGACCTCACATACAGTAAGAGTAAACACTGCTTTATGAAAACCTACATACTGGTTACACAATCCCGTGGCAGAATGCACCTTCTCTGGGTACCAAGATTATAATAGAGCATAACCGAAAGTCCTGGCTATGGAAAGCAAAGTGGGTTACTACGCATAATAATGAGGGCAGCCTCTCCCACTTCCTCCTGGACCTATGCATTCTGGCCACAGGAAGACCAGAGCCGTTTGCTGGTTGTTGGAGAAGAGTGCGTGTGGTTACACAGAACCTCAGTTTTGCAACTGTTGACCTGTGAAGTCTTTAAAACAGACATTCCAGACTGCTGTGTTAGCACATACATCAGAAAGCTTGTAAATCGCATGGGCATCAGCCTGTGTCTCACTTCTTTGGGGTTTTTTGTGAGAAGTAGTTGTGGATGGGACAGAGTAAGAGTGAACAAGTCACCCAGTCAGTCTCCAGGTGATGTAAGTGGTGGAAGCTCAGTGACTGGAGAAGGAAAAACTGCTGAGAAAAACCAAGGGTCTGTTCTAATGAGGGATCTGAAATAATCAATTTGCCACCAGATGGTCAACTGGTCCCTGTGTTGTAACGCCACATCCCAGGCCTATTGCTACCCTTGGTTGTGGATAGTCTGAGCACTCAGTTGTGGCAGTAGCCAGATCAGCCTTGGCAGGGCAGGAAGGGAAGTTCAAGGTTGTTTTGTCCATTTGTGATCCCTCCATGCCACTTCTGTGACTATTTTGCAACACATCTGCATAACAGAGAAGAGTTAGGTGCTCTCTGTAGAATAGGTCACCTTATCTCCTACTGTGAGTGTCTTCTGTGCAGTAGAAATATTTGGTGAGTGTATACCTGCAGAGTGTCACATCTGGGTAGGTCCATTCCAGAAGCCCTGTCCACCCACATGTCCTCCCAGAACTGCATGCCAGTCAACTCGCCTTCCAAGTAAAGTAAAGGATAATCAGATATACTGCTTGAAGTTTGGCCTGTTGGATGGAGTTTGTTTGCCCCACTGTTCGCTAGGGTCAATTTGAGTATGGTGGCGATGCTATCAGACCTCTTCCAGCCAAGCCCAGCCTAGCATGCAAAATCATCTGTACATTCAGCAATATTTTTGTTGTCATAGTCATTGTTGTTGTTCCTCAGTCAGCTTACTTTAGGAAACACTCCATAAAACCAAAAATGCTGGTGGAGGGACCAGGAGTACAAGAGGGGGAGATGTACTTAGAAGGTGAGCTACACACTCATGAAACTTATTTAAATGTTTAGGATATGCTTGAGAATAATCTTGCATCATTTACTAGAGCAGTCATGATGAAGCACCACAGACCACATAGCCCAAATAGTTATTGTCTCATAGTTCTGGAGGCAGGAAGCCCAAGATCAAGGGGTTGGCTGGGTTGATTTTCCCTGAGGCCCATTTCCTAGGTGTGCAGATGGCCACCAGGATTAGGCACTTTCCTGTGGCTGGGAAAAAGTACCCAACGACCACAATTTAAAGGAGGAGAGGCTTATTTCAACTCATGATTTTTAGAAGATTCAGTCCATCGTCAGCTGGCTCCAAGACAGAAAGGGCGTGGGTGGAAGGGGATGGCACAGGACAGCTGCGCATCCCACAGCAACCAGGAAGCAGAGAGAAAAGGGAGGAGCCAGGAATAAGAATACACTCTTCCAGGTCATGCCCCCATCAACTCACCTTCAACAAGTCCCACCTCCCAACAGCACATTCAGCTACTCAACTCATCAATGGATGAATCTACTGATGAGTATAGAGCCCCTATGATCCAATCATCTTCAATGCATGAGACTTTTGGGGGACATTTTAGATCTAAACCATAACCCCACCTTTTCCCCTGAGTCCTCATGTGGTCTTTTTTCTGCATGTGCATCCCTCGTGTCTCTTCCTTTTCTCATAAGGACACTGGTCTTATTGGATTGGGGGCCCACTCTTATGATCTTACTTAACATTAATTATTCTCTTAAGGACTCGTCTCCAAATAGTCACAGAGAAGGGTAGGGCTTCAACAGGTGAACTGGGGTGGGTTGAGAGCATAATTGAGTCCATAATAAGCCTCATATATGCCACTTTCATTTTAATGGTAGAGTTCTGTTGAGTATGTTCATTTCTGTGGCTTGATGAATCAGATAACAACAGGTAATAACTGACAATTTATGCTGGATGATCTCTTAGTGAACTGTAATGAGATATAGTACTGTCTACTGACAACTCACCAGCAAGCCAGAAATTATAAGCATGCACCACCACACCCAGCAAAGGAGACTGGGTGCCAGCGTTCATATATTCCACAGAAACACGGAGCATCATAGGATTCACTGGGCCACAGGGCCCAAGAAAATTCATGCTGCCATGAAGCCTAATCAACTGGATAACACTTTTTTGCCCTGAGCCTCTCTCAAGTAAACTTTGTGTATGCTGCTTTCAAGATCCAAAGAGGCTCATCATTTGTATTTCGGTGCTGAAAGATACAAGTTACAACATGCTGCCTCCTACTTATTTTAAAGAATATGCTAACATCCTCCAGTCCTCTGAACCTTCAGAAACTACAAGACCTAGAGGAAGTTTTATAGGCATTATTCTCCATCCTCTAGCATTCATGAATCTTTAACCAGGCATCTGGGTACTGGCTACTTCCTGTTTATTGAGTCTTGTATATGTAATATTTACAGCAGAATTCAGGGTAACTGGTGAGGATCTCTGTGGAGCAAGTTGTGGCACTGAACAGTATAGGTGTACTACTGAATCCAAACCCTAAAATGGACTGATATTTCTGCAATGTGAAAGCAAATTCATCCCGGGATTCTACAATGGTTGCTACAGAAAGAAAATGCATTTGCCAGTTCTATGGCCACATACAGTGTACTAAGAAGAGAATCGACTTATTCCACGGTTCTAATAAACAGGTCATATCTGCAAAAGCAATTGCAATTGAAGTCAACATTTGATGAAGCTTAGGATAACCCACTGTCCTGCTCCATAATCGATTTGTTTTCCACATAGGCCAGTAAGTGAATTAAACAAATCACCATTCCTCAACTTTTCAAGATTTGGATGTAGTGCTAATCTCTGTGATGAGCCCTAGGCATGCAGCATTGCTTTGGGCTTATTATTGGGAGTGGGGAATCCATGGTATCCTCTAGCACTTCATCTGACGCCTTCTTTGGGAATTCTACCAGTTGCTAAATATATCAGGCCAGGTATGGTGGCACACACCTGTAATTCCAGTACTTGGGAGGCTGAAGCAGGAGCACTGCCAAGAGTTTGAAGCCAGTCAGGGCTATTCAGTGCATTCGAGGCCAATCTGAACTTCATAGTGAAATGCTCTCAAAAAGACCAAAAAAAAAAAAAAATCAATCTACTCCAAGGATATTTAGAAACTAAAGGAACACCCACAGGGCAATTTAAAACCACTTCAAGATGAAAAACAAGAAGGGCTGGGAATGCAGGTCAGTGATAGAGCACTTACCTTGCTTTGTGACATCCCTGCATTCAACCCCTAGGACCACAAGGGGCAGGAGGCGGGTGGGGGCACACAAAGTGGAAACTAGGGAGTGTCTGATGAGAAATAACATATATAAGTGGTCTCGAAGTGCTTCCTCCTGAGAGATTTATTAATCACAAAGGGGTCAAGGTACATTTACAGTGGGAAAAGTTAGCAGACACTGATGTAACCTAGACGTTAACGTTCACAACATCTGAAATGGCACAAGTCAACACTGTACATCTCAAAACATGAGAATAGAGATATATAATGTCATTTCTGAAGTATTCTTGCCCAAATTCATATCTGAATCTAATCATGTCAAGATCAAGCATCTCACAAACTTAAACTGAGGGATGTTTCTACAGAACAACTGTTACCCTGTACTCATAAAATTATCAAGATCAGA
>RJWM01039272.1:0-16215 GCA_004363535.1 Dasyprocta punctata | reverse complement strand
AGGAAGCTGAAATGAGAGAATGAGTTGAATCTGTGAGTCTGAGACCACCTTGGGCAACAGAGTAGGACCCCCATCTCAAGAAAAAAGAAAGAAAAAAAGTGCAAGTGCTGCACGAATGTGGAAAAAAGGGGAAGCCTTGCACACAGATGGTAAGAATGTGAATTAATACCACCATTATGGAAAACAGTATGGAAGTTCCTTGAAACATTAAAAATACGACTAATACATAATCCTGCAATTGCACTACTGAGTAGATATATGAAAGAAACAAAATCAGAATATCAAAGAGATGTTTATATTACCATGCTTATTGCTCCATTATTCATAATAGACAAGAGAAGGAAACAAACTTAGGGTCCATAAATAGATGATTAGATAAATATTATACATACATGTATAATATGTGCAATACTATTTAATTTATGTAAAATATACGCAATACTATATAAAAGCATTATATATATATATATAATATTTAGCCATAAAAAAGAATGAAATACTGTCATTTGAAACATCATGGATAAAACTGGAAGACATTATGTTATACAAACCAAGCCCACAAACAAAGCACTGAATGAAATCACTGTTTTCTGAAATATAAAAATATAAATCTCTTAGAAATTGAAATAAGGTGGTAGTTACAGGAGACCAGGATCATGCACCACTCATTACTGAGAAGATATTGCTTATTTTATTGTATTGCATGTCCTTCTGATCTTATGGAGGAGGTTTTATCATTGTGATCTTCTTAACCTTTTTATTGGAACATGTTTGTGATACATAATTAATACACTTGATGTAGGGATTTAGTACATACATATATTGCATCTTAGTTCTTTAACTTCCCCTTCATTTACTCTCTCTCCCCTAACTCTCAGTACCTAAATTGACTTCTCATCTGAAAAATATTTATCTCCTTACTTCCTGTCATCATTTGTTTGGATTTTTTTCTTTTCTTTTCTTTTCTTTTTTTTTTTTTCCCCCTGCACCAGGGATTGAATTTACAACCTCGCACCTGCCTGACAGGCACTTAAGCCGCTGAGCCAAACTCCTGGCCCTGGTTTTTTTTGAGGCAGGGTCGCACTATGTAGCTCAGGTAGGCCTTGCGCTCACGTTGTAGCCCAAGCCGGCCTCGAACTCAAACGCTCCTCCTACCTCAGCCTCCCTAGTGCTGGGATTAAAGGCGTGCGCCACCACGCCAGGCTAATAAGTGACTATGTCTTTATGGGTGAGCATTTTCTTTACTCAATCTATCTGTCGATGGACAAATAGACTGTTTCCAAGATTTATATATTATGAGCTGTGTTGCTATAAACATACGTATTTATGTATCACTGTAATATGATGTTTTTAAATCTTTGGGAAAGATGCACAGAAGAGGCTTGAAAAGAATTTCTATTTTTAGTTTTTTAATGAATCTCCATATTGATTTCTATAGTGGTTGTACTAATTTAAGTTCCCACCAGCAACGTCAAAAGGGTTGTTATTTCTTAACTTGCTAGCTGATAAATATTTTTTTAAATTTGTGATGATAACCATTTATTCTGTAGTAAAATGGACTCTCAGTGTTGTTTTGATTTTCATTTCTCAAATGGCCAAAGATACTGAAAATTTTTTATGTACTTAATGGCAATTTGTACCTTCTTTTCTTGAAAAGTGTCTATTCATTTCGAATTGTCCATTTCTGATTGAGTTTTTATTTTTATAGGGTCTAATTTTTATCTGTTCTTTATGTATTCTAGATGTTAGTCCTCTATCTGGGGACCTGATGGCACCTTTTTGTCATTCTCTAGTTGTCTCTTCACTGTGTTCATTATCTCTTTAGCTATGCAAGAGATTCTTAATTTCCTTAATCCTGATTGTTGATTCTTGTTGTTATCACTTTGTGCAACTGAGTTTGTATTCAGAGAGACCTTGCTTATGTCTGTGTCAAGACCTACCAACTTTATCTTCCAGCAGACTATTTGTTTTAGTATCTATATCTTTGATCCATTTTGATTTTATTTTAGTACAGGGTAGGAGTTGTGGGTTCAGATTCCTTCTTCTACAGGTGGATAACCTGTTTTCTGAGCACCATTTGTGAAAAGACAAAATAGAGAGTACTGCAAAAAATAAATTATAAAAAGTGGGGAGGCAGATCTTCAAGCGGAAAGATCAAGAGATGGAGGGAGGTGGCATATCTATGGAAATGATCAAGTAGTTTTTTTCTTTCTTTCTCTTTCTATGACATATTATATTTGTGGGTTTACATATATTGAACCATACTTTTACTCCTGAGATGAAACCTACTTGTGTATCTTTTTAATGAATTTTGCATTCTGTTTGCCAGTATCTTGTAAAGATTTTTGCTTCGTGTTCACTAAGGAGATGAACTTATAGTCATCTTTTTTTTCTTAAGTTTTGATCAGTTTTCATATTAATGTGATGCTAGCTTCCAGAAATGGGTTTGGCAGTGCTACTTTCCTTTTAATTTCATTAAATAGTTTGAAGATTATTTGCTTTAGATCTTCCCTGGAGTTCTGGTAGATCGATGATGACTCCTTTGGGTCCTCAGTTTTTCTTTCTTAGCAGAGTTTTTTTTTTTTATCACAATCTCCTTTTGTTACTAGTCACAGGTTTGTTCAGAGTTTTCATATCTTCTTGGTTCAAGTTTATTAATTTGTGTGTGTCTAAGGATTTCTTCCTTCTCTAGGTTCTCCAAATTTTGGGAGAGAAATCTTCAAAGATATTTCTTATAATCCTCTGTATATCTGAAGTATTGTTGTGATTTCATGCTGCCATTTCTAATTGCATCGATATGATTTTTTTGATAAGTTTGGTTGAAGATTATTGTTTATACTTTCAAAGAACTAATTTTTATTGATTGATCCTTTATTGATTCATTTTTTGCTCTCAATTTCATTAATTTCTCCCTTGATTTTGTAATTATTTTTCTTAGTCATTATAATTATTTTATTTAATTTTATAATTATTTCCAGTGATTTTGGGTCTACATTGTTGTTTTTGTAAGACTTGAGATGCATCATTAGGTTATTTGTTTGGGATCTCTCCATTCTTTTAGTGTTTGCATTCACAGCTGTAAATCTCCTTTATACAATTCCTTTCATTCTGTTTCATAGGTTTGGCATGAGGTGCTTCCATTATTATTTGATTCTTTAAAAAAAAATTTTTCCTTGTGATTTCCTGTGAACCATTGGTTTTTGTTTGTTCTCCATGTGATTGTATAATTTTTGTGGGTTTTGGTATTGATTTCTACTTCATTCAATTGTAATTCAGTGGTATGCAGTATAACCCAGTAGTATTCAATTCTACTGAGTTTATTTAGGCAAGGTTTATGACATAAAATATTGACTATGGAAAAAGAGACTACCAAGCTCTGTGTTGGACACAGCCTATGAAGGAAGTGGGGATATCAAGCAGTTTTTTGGAACTAATACCAATTTTCAGACCTAGTCTCTTTGGAAAACCACGTGATCAGCCTGGATTCTCACCACAGATAGCAAGACCACTGGGTCCTTCCCAGCTTGAGCTTATCATTGATTAAGCTTCTCAGAGGGCCTACAACTAGCTCTTGCCCTCTCTTACACCAATTCCAGTGGCCATCTCCCATCCTGGTAGTGTGACTGGGTGATCCCAGAAACCAGGAAGTGTTGTTTTGAGACTTCTTATTCCCAGAGAAGCTCAATACTAAGCAATTAATGCCTTCATAAAATGTCTCCTGGTTAATCACTGTCAAATATGGCAGGCATTGCAACAGATATCTCCAGTTTTAGCCTTCTATGCAAAAGGAGTCAGTAACAAAATGTTGTCTTTTGCCATATTTGCAGTGCATTTGGATTTTTCTTGGGGCTAGAGTTGCTGGCATATTTTTCTTCCCAGTTGCCCATACTCTTCAGGTTTACCATGTATTAGTGGAGACAGATTTTCCTCCCCAGGAGCCTGGGTCACCACTTCAGACAGCTTGCTTCTTTTCTCTGCATTGTCTTCAGTTTCTCTGTGACTTCTAGTTTTCTAGTAGGCAATTTCTTGATTATCAGAGCTCTTCCTTTTCACTTCATTAAGTTGTTTTCTCTGTGCCTGGACTCTAGATCCTCAAAAGGCTTTGATAGGATGTGTTCTGGTCTTTACTCTGATATTTCCTCTTATCATGCTTCTTAAGAAGAGGAAAGGAGGTTTGATAAATTTTGCCTAAATTTTCAAAACCCTTAAGCAGAAGAATTCAGAATCAAACTAAGCAGATATTCACTAATGACTAAGAATTAGAAGGTAGTAGTGAACTCTCTTTCCTTTTGGAGTACTGGGGGTGTAAGGGCCACAAATCACAATGTAACATATTTGTAAAAAGTGATGTTCTATGTGTAGAAAGTGATTTGTGTAGAAGAATTAATGTCCAGAGACAACAGGGTCCTCCCTGTGTAAGTGGAATTCATGCTCTCTTCTCTGCAGGTGTGCTGTGTGTCAGGAAAGAGGCTGGTGAGAAGTTTTGCAATAAACAGAAAGACTACTCTCAGTGAAGGGGGAACAACGGTAGTTTCTCTGGACACATGTGCCAGCATGAGAGACTCTAAGGTGGTCATCTCCACAAAATCTGCTGAGTTGTGCATGAATATGGGAAGATTGTACAGGATTGAAAAACCACAGAACAATGGTAATAGACATTGTTGTTAATTTTTAAACTATCCTTATGAGTGCTATTATCCATCCTGTAAGAGCAAGCTATTTACCTTTTACTCATTTCCATGGATTCTGATTTCTGGCTGTCACAAGTAATGTTATTATGTAAATTCAAGAGATATTTTACAAAATCTGTGGATTCATTTGTGCCGAGGATGTACCAAACTGTGGATTTGTCAGGACATGGGGAATGCATTCCACTAAATAGGAGGAAATAATTTAAAAAATTTTTAAATTTTGCTGTAAATTGTCCACTATAATTAGGGGCTCAGCTGAGTTACAACTACAAAAAGACTTTATTGTTGTTTATTTATAACTCTATGTATTTCTCTTTGTATATATCTATGTTAAGATAAAAAGAAAATGGGAATTTTTTTGGAGAAGATGAAAGAAATAAAAAAGGATAAGCATATCAGAAAGAAAAGAAATACAAAGGAAAAAAGAAAGGAAGAATGGAAGGAAAGGAGGGAGGAGGAAGGAAAAGGGAGGGAGAGAGGAGAGGAGAGCGAGAAGTAGATGTATGAAGATAGATTGTGTTGACTACAGAAACAGACTCTAAGTGGAGAGACAAAGACTTGAAATGCATCAACGCATTCTTACATGCACTTTTTTCTACTAAGAATAAGAAAATATACTGTGAAATTATATTTTTGTCAACAAGGTGTGTGTGTGTGTGTGTATTTTTACTCTTAAATTAGTGGGTGATGTCAATGTTTTAAGCATGTTCTTTTAAGTATGCTGACAGACAAAAAGAATGTGCATCTGAAATAAACACTCTTTATTTCAAGTTTGAAAAGTAAACAAAAAGTTTGTCTCTGCAAGACAGGAGGAAAGAAGAACAAGAAGAGCAGAGAGAGATGCATTCAGTACAGTATATGAAAGAAATAAAACCACGCAATTACAGAGAAGGTTGAGATGAGAGTGTGTACTGCAGTGTTGAGTGGCATAAACTGGTTCACAGCTTCCTTTTCTTTTTTTTTTAATTTTTATTAGTGCATAATTACCACATTCTTCACAGGGAGTTAGTACATGTGCATAATATATCTTAGTTCTTTTTTCAACCCTTTTCCTTTCCCTTACTCTCTTCTATCTCTTTTTCAACAGAGTTTGTTTTATGATGCACAAACTAATGGGATTTGATTTTAATTCCTCCCCAAATTGGACTACTACTATCTAATTTCAAGCAGCTATTGTCCAATCCTAGAACATCAGATTCCAGACAAAACAGTGAAGGTTATTTTAAGCTTTCCCTCTACATAAGAGAATTATGGATTCTACAAAAGGAACACGACTTAAGGAGAGGCCACAGACATGGTTTCTGTTTTCCTTATTGTTCCTAGATACCTTCGTAGCTACAACAGATATGCTGGCTGGTCAGTATTTCTTCTCTACAGAAAATCTGCACAAGAGATTGCTGCAGCTTTGCTAAATTCCTATTGTACTTCATTTAACTTTGTGGTCTCGTCTCCCTCTGTTCCTCTGTGGAGCATATTCTTGGACAATGCAGATCTAGATGTTCTTGATGATTTTTATTAGGAGGACTTCTTGAAGTTGAAGCAAGAAAAAATACTCAAACCAGATTATAAAATATCAAGACATAAATTTTAGAAATGACCTAGTTTTTCATGTTAGAAATGAGAAAACAGCTCAGAGAGTTCAAAGAATTTGGGCCATCTTTTCAAAGATTACATAGATGATGAGTGCTTAACGATTTATGTTCGAATTCAGTGTTTTACTCCCAAGAAATTTGATATAGTACTGAGCAGCTAGTATGAATGAAGGACTGAAAATCCTGGTAAATCAGAGGAGATATAGGTCTTGTCTTCTACCCTCAAGGAGTTTAGTAAAGGTGAGCCATCTATCCTAAATATAACATTTTATGAGAAGTGTTATGTGACCTTGTAAGCCTTCATCTTTGCCAGAGAGAGTGGCCTGAGAGAAAGCAACCATGTATCTGCTGTGTGATGTGGGGTGGGGTGGGAGCTGGGGATGACAAGTTTGAGCAGACTACTAAATATCAGACATACGGTAATCACAGAGAATATGCTGACAACTGAGACATGGCACTGTTCTGATCCACGAACTTGTAGATTACTATAATATGTGGCGGAGAAAACAGAAATATACTTTGAAAAAGCTGAGAGGTAGAGTGCTTGCCTAGCATGCAGGTGGCCTTGGGGTTCAATCTGAAAAACTGCAATAAAACAGAAAACAAAAAAAAAACAAGCAAAACAAAACAAAACAAAGAAAGATAAAAAGACATTTTGAGAGAGAAGCAGAAAATAGAAAAAGTAAGAAAATCAGGAGACAAATGCTCAATGCTATGTAAGCAGAAGAGGGAAGTAATCAAAGGTTTTCTTGGAGGTAAAGTAAGGACGCCATATGGTCCAAAACAAGATAGCTTTAGAAAAAGAAAAATTACCGAACCGTGTTAGCAGGTATCACGAACTGATGAGGAAAGATTGAGGAGTGCAGCTCCTTTTTCCATTGCTCACTGATCCCATGTTGCTTTGCTGTGTGCACACACAGATAAAGTGGTCTCTTTTTCACTCCTTTCTCTGTGGGTTTCCTTTCCAGTCACATCCTCAGCTGGTTAATTCTCTTTTCTCTGAGATCAGAGATTAGATAGAGCCTGGATTTATTGCTGGAAGACATAAAAAGAACCATTCCTATCAAGGATTCAAATGATTAAATATCCCACTGCAGAAATACTTTTAACTTCCCGGAGAGCAGGATTGCTCTTGCCTTCGGAGAGGAGGGCTGGTGCTACCCCTGGGCTCTGAGTCATGGGGAGCAAAGCTGGTGATGCTGGCAGCTAAGAGATGAGGAAGAATCAGGAATGAGGAACAGGCATAGCATGGAAATGAAGTGGGAAGAGGCTGTGAGAGAGAAAGGGAAAAGTGATAGCAAACATGGAGACCCAAATGGCACGGAAGTGGGATCACCTCCAGTAACTTCAGACTGAAATTTTGACAATTACATCCGTCAAACATAGGAGCAACAGCAAAGGGACAAGAGGAAATGTTTTAAGCATTTTCCCTAAACCCTCAATCTTTATTTCATATCTAAGTACTAGATGTTCCTTGTGGGTTAGAATACTAGAGTCAGAACGTGGGAGACAGACATTTCAAAAAACATTTGTTTCACATATTGCAGCTGCAGACTGGTGGCTTTATTCATTTATTTTATTAGTATATACTTGTGATATATAATAATTCTATTCCTTATGGGGTGCCATTATATATACTATGTCATCTTGATCCTTTTTACTTTCTTTTTCCTGATTCCCTCCTGCTTATTCCCTTCCTCAAGCCCTCTTCTTGTCTTCACAAAGTCTACCCTCCTGTTTCCTGACATCTTTCTTTTATTTTACTCTTTAAATTATTTATAATTTGAATTCCTTATGTAAGGAAAAAATGTAATAATCAACCTTCTGTATCTGATTGATTTCACTTAGCATTATTGGCTTAAAATGCATCTATTTTCTCACAAATGACTGAAATTTATCTTTATGGCTGCATACTATTCCTTTGTGCATATAGACCACATTTTCTTCATCCATTCTTCTACTGATTGGCCTATGGGTCACTTTCATAACTTAGTTATTATAAATTGTGTAGCAATGAGAATGAATATACATGTATACCTTCGTATTTGAGGGAAAGTGACACTTGTGGTTTGCTTTGTCTCTGCTTTTTGCATATAAATCAAGAATTCTAGCTTCACTTGAAAACATGAGAAAACCTACTAATCCTCAATCCTTACACACACACATGTTAGGAATAATTAGTTGAAGCACAGTAGTGACCTTTCACTTCAGACAGAGCATGACACTCCTGGTCCACCTGATCTTTCCTTTGGCTGCCTGTCCCTACAGGAGTTTGAGTAGGATAGGCAGCATTTTGTGTGACCCTTCTATTCCCTTTCTCCCCATCCTCTTGTTTGTTTGTTTGTTTGTTTGTTTGTTTTATACCAAAGATCAAATTCACAACCTCACGCCTGCCAGGCAGGCACTTACACCACTGGGCTAAATCCCCGGCTCCCCATCCTTAAACAGAACTGTATGTCGACATTGTCTGCATTAGAATACAGAGGGTAGGCCAGTCAAGGGCCTGGCCAAAATTACACAAGTTTCCAGCATAGAACAAGGCAGAGTCTAGCTCATTTCCTTCTATCCCAGTGTCTGCTACTGGTTATTTCAAAAGTTTTCTAGACAGAACGATTCTAGTTAGAGCTCAGTTTATCGTGTTGTCTACAAATAAATTTTCACACATCCTGGGACCTTGGCCTCAGCACTTAAATTCCAAAACCATCTGTGTTAATAGGCATTTCACAAATTAGGCATTTCCTCACAGTTCATAGTTATATCGAAGTCTCCAGTTTCACTCAGCTTGCTTGTATCTCATGTTCATGAATGAGAGGATCAATGTCAGAACGTCAGAATCCCAATCTCTCTTCTTCTAACTCTGCACTACAGCTAAACACATGCTATGATCTCCACAAGTGCCCAGAGACTTTATTTGACTTTACTTCCTTTTAATGCAGCTTCCCTGATGAGACCCCAGAATTTCTAGAGTTCTCAGGTGCTACTTTTGCCTGGTTTTTAAGTTCACACCTTTAACTTTGTGATTTTTTTTCTTGTATGTCTCAATGCCCTCTGTCCCATTCCCCATCTGTCAGTGTCCCTGTCCCCTCAATTCTCCTTTTTTTATTTCATTAGGTTTAATTTTACTAAATATTTTAATTTAATTTAATGCTGACTTTGGCTCAGTATTATTTTCTTTGACCCTTTACTGTAGCACTTATGATCTGTCCCAAGAAGGTGAATGATTCTATTTTCCTTTGACTTGGTCTATCTTGTGATTTCTCTCTCTACCTCCTACCTCTGTCTGTATTCTTCCTTCTATTGTTTCTCTTCTCCCCTTTAGGTCTATGTCTAGGTCTTTCACTTCTCTTTCCTACTTTCTTCAGCATTTTATTTCCTCTTTGGCTCTTTTTTTTTTTTTAACTTTCTTTCTTGCTGCTTACTTGTCTAGAACCTTATCATGATTTCTTTACTTCTCTCTTCTTCTTTCTATCTCTCTCACTCATTCTCTCATTCTCTCACTCTCTTCTTTCTCTTTCTCCTTTCCATCCCTCTGTTCTTTTTCTCCTTGTATCTATGGAAAAAGGAAAGCATTGCATACGTTCCGTGTATGGGAAACATAGGAAAGCAAGTGCCTCGAGTCCAGTCGTCATTCCTCATGTGGGGCAGGTACACGTGTGCACCTCACAAACAAAACATGTCCCTCTGCTTTTCCCTCCTTCGGAAATCGACATGGCTTTTCACTCTTCTCAAATTCTACAATGGTCTTCAGACATTTTTCTCTCTTCATACTCCGTACTTCACTCTGAAGTAATTATGAATGAGATTCAGCCAACTCAGAATGGATAAGCTTGTGGAAAGTTTGTAAGATGTCAAATGCTCTCAGGCACCAAAGAGCTGGAGATTTGCCTTTCAAGACTTTCCAAACAACAGCTCACAGAGTAACGATCATGCTGATGTCACTTATACAAAAACAACTCTCCAGGCATACAAATCATACTTTCACTCATCTGTCAAGGTTTTGCTATTCCAATACTTGCATATGAAGAAACTGATTTGAGAAGTTAATAGATTTGCAGGGATCAAAGAGCCAATAACTGGTAGTGTAATGCAAACTTAGTTCAGTTCCTTCAAAAAAATTCCCTGTAACACACACAGCCTAAAGGATAGTGAAAACATGAGTTTGTACTAGATCGTCTTATTTTTGTTTTCTTTTTAGTTAGTCATTTTTGTATTTCTTCCATAAACAATTCATCAAGGGAAGTATGAAAAATGGTCAGTGAATGAATGAACACGACACCTTTACTGAGACTACTCACTCATCCTGAAGGAGAATGACTAGTTCTTCTCCGTGCCAATTTCAAGGTGGATGATTGCAGATGAACTTAAGGAGGGAAATGCTGAATGTGTTTTACGGAGAGGAAGAAAAAATTCATTTATTAAACCATTCTCATCTGATCAGGACACCTGCTGGATTGCAGTCAAATTGCCAATGAATAATTAAAAGCTAATTTCCATAAAGTGATTTGCCAACCTTTATTGGCTCCTGAATCACCCTCTGGTGAGCTTCTGCGAAGAGGAATACTAGCTGGTATTAGACAGTTTGAAGCCACCCACAACAGCCATGCAGCAGTTTTTGGTGTCTGGAAAAGTAAAGTGGGGTATGGAATTTTAAGTGTGTTTGTGATTGTGGGGGGAAATCAGGGGTCCACTGAAGTTTACTGATCTGCACAGAGCACACCAGGTGGCAGAAAACTCAAGGGCATGACACTGATAGAATAACCAGTAGATGCTTAAAGACACCTTTGAGAGAACTCTCTTTGGGCACAGATATTCCACAATACTGCAACGAGAAGGGAGGATTTCTGGCTCAATCATTCAGTAATCATCAAGTTGGCATACACTGGAAGAGATAATTCATTTCATTTAATATGTACTGAAATTACTTTGGGATGCAGGATACTTTGTATTTTATATTTTTTAAACTAATGCTCATTCAGAGTCCAGTTAATTTAAATAGATAGGAACAAGGCTTCAGAATGTGTGGCTTTTTGGTGGTTGTTTTGAAGGCAATTTGTATTCATCAAAAATTTACAAGTGCACTGGCTCTGACAAAATAATTATTCTTTTTGTATTTTAGGTTTTAGCAAATCTTACACTTGCACAAAACGATGTGCAATCTTTGTCTTATAGCTTACAATACCTAGGAGAAACAGTTTATCAATCAAAAAAATTCAAATTAACTGTTATACAATTTTTAAAACAAATGAGCAATGGTTCCATGTGTTAACATCAGAAAATACTCAATATCAATGACCGATAAATAAAAGTTTCATTGTATGGATACTATTCTACCTTGACAATAATTTTATTTAAATCTCTATGAAGCAGAGAAATACATTATATATTTTATCCACAGAGTAGAATTTAACATGAAATAAATTTAAGAAATAAAACATAATATGTTAATACTAACAGATTTAAATTTAAGTATTTTCATAATTTTGAACATGTCTATACATTTGCACTTTTCTTTGTAGTGCTTTAATAATTTATAACTGTGTTTTTTATTTGAGAGCTAAATTTGTTTCTCTTCAATGTTTTGCTGCTTTTAAAAGCGCTATTTTTATGCTTTCTATTGTAACTGTTTATTTTCTTATATTTATTTTATAGTCATCCATAGTTTGTTTCTCTTATACCAAGTTCTTGGGACGTTAATTTATGCGTATGTGTTTTCTTAACTAAGATGAACTTATCATCTTTTTATTTAGTTTCCTTCATCCAAATATTTTTGCTGTTTATGAAAGCTGATGCACTTTTATATGGAAGCAATTTATGAAGTGGTATTATGTGATTATTTTGAGAATAAACATGTCAAAAAATTTTAATATTAATTTCAGATCCTAGGCTTCCAGGAAAATATGGAGGATGTGAATTCAGACTACATGGTCAAATATGATACTGGTCTGGATTTTTAAGTACTTCCATGCTATTTCCTCCACATATTTAAAGGTCTGGAAAAATATATTCCTGTTATCTCATACTGTGAAAGAGTCCTAACCTTCTTTCAACAACATAGAGACCTGTGTAGGCTAAATTGTTCTGTAATATCTCTGCTCCAGCTTCTCATCCCTTTATGGAAATTCTCAAAGCGAATCAGCCTTTCTTTTCCCAATGTACAGGAAGTGATGTGCTCTAGTAGCTAGTACCTACATCGGTGTATCTAATACCACCCAAGGTGAAATTGTCTTGTTTGTTCTGCTAGCATTAAGTGACTTCTTTTCTATGTCCTTAAGTATTTTTCATTTTTTCTCAATTCCATTAAATGTTTAAAGTACTTTTTATTTTGCTTTGTTTTCTACTATTTCCATATTTTTGTTATCGAAGAAAAAGTATGTATTAGTTCAGACCATACTGTTGCCATACATTCTGTATTATTTTTGTGAATATGGAATAATTTTGAAATTTGAAGTAATAATTCTCAGATTACAAATATTTCCCTAGCCCCCCGAAGTTCATTCTTGGACTCCTACATTTATAAGGAGCAATTATAATTATATCTAATAATATTACTGATCTACTAGGAGTTAGAATAGCTTGTAAGTAATTTATATAACTTCATGGAGCAGACACTACTAATATCATCTCCATGTTAATGATTAGGGAACTAACAAAATGTTCCAGAAACATAATCAGGATTATTGAGAGTGTAAGAGTAGGATAGTGATTTGAAAGCCAGAAAACTAAGCTTTTAACCACAGTACTAGTGTGCCCCTCAAGCACACTGAAAACCATTGCTGAAGTTTTCTTGACTCTCACCCACACTTACTTTGGTAATGAGGTGACACCTGGAAATTTATCAACAAATATTTTGAAACTTATGAAGCTTAAACAGTCACCATTAATGGACATAAAAGATAAAACATCTGAAACTTCTTATACTGTGTGGAAACAGTCCACACCAAACACAGCTCAAGCCTTAAATTCACTCACATTTTGCCATTTTTTAGCCCATTCCACACAAGGCAGGTAACAAAGTAGATGGCTGGGTGGGAAGGTGGATAAGAAGGAAAAAATAACTGGGAGACTGATGGAGGTAAAACATTGGGTGAGCTTGCATGTACATGTGTTTACATTATCATAAAACATGTGAAAGAACTAAAAAGACACAAAAAATATTATTAGACATTCATCTATAAAAGTTCTCTAGTTTGCCTTTATTCTTCACTGTGTCCTATACATTTTACAATTGTAGAAGTTGTAGCAAACAGGTATTAATGCAAATGATTATTGCCTGTAAAAATATGTATTTTGTTCCTTGCCAATATCAATTATCAACTTTAGGATTTCAGTGCTCCTGGTGAGCAGTTCTAAGATTGCTAGTGGTAATCATTCCAATAAAGGGGCCAGAAAAAGTGGCCAATTCCTCCCTGATACTGAGATCATTTTTCAAACTGAGTTCTAGAAAAAACATGAGAAAATGGTAAACCAGTAAGAATTTTAAAAAGTCAACTTCTTCGATGTGGCTATATACACTATATATAGTATATAGTATTCTCACATTAATATTCACAAGTAATTAATCATTATTAACCATAATAAGTATTTAGAATTTATATTGATTATTCCTTATTAATAGTTTCTATACTGAAGCTTTAAATGTTTTTTAAAAATTTAAAAAAATAAATTAAAAAAAAAAGAAAGCTACTACTACAATTCACAATCCGTATCACCAAGACTGATTAGATCTTCACAGAGTCCAGATTCACTCACTGTAGTTTCCCACAGGTCTTCAGGTGTCTCTGGAATTTTTTATGCCTAAGTGAAGGGCTCAATGTCCTCCAGCATCATACAAACATTGAAACATTGACAAATAGTGCTGTTTTGCAAAAAGCTCCTTCCTAGACCCAAACTCAAACCCCTAAGACTTTTCTGTCTGTTCAGTTTGTTCAGCTTTCTCATGGAAGAATTTCTTTATAACCTTGTTGAACTGCTTTGAAAAAACGTATCTATGTCTCATCAGTGTGGTGATTTTTATCATTTTCTATAGTGTCTACAGAGAAGGAAGCAGACATACTGCACAAAGCATATTTGATACATTGATCAGGAAAGATGCACAGTGTATGTTCTCTAAAACCAACTCCTAACTTCATTATTATCAGCTGCCCCTAAAAGTGGGAGACCATTCTGAATGACATAAATGGAGTGAGAAATGACCCAGCATGAATACATGCATTAGATTTGAATAAGAAGAAAATCTGCCCACAGTATTTAACCAGTAGGAAACATGAAAAAATATCATGTGTTTTTCTACATCAAATTATCACTGAAGAAAAGAAATGGTTTGAAAAGAGATAAAACTTTGGTAGAACCCTAAGAAATACTTCTTTGGTTAAGTTAATTCATAACTATTTAGTTTTTTTTTGAAGCTATCAAAAATGTTTTTCTTTCTATATTTTGTTCTAAGTAGATTCACTATTGGTGTACAAGAACCCTTTTGATTTTTGTGTGTCGACTTTGTATTCTGACACTTTGCTGAATTGTTTTTATTAGTTCCACAAATATCTTAGTGGAATTTTTTTTTGAAGTCTTCTATGCAAAGGATCATGTTATCTTTAATTAAAGGTACTTCACATTGGATAAAGGTTTCCTTGTTTTTCTATGACTCTGTTGTGACTCATTAGGTTATTTATTTAAGCTTGCTTTGTTTTTCTTATGGGAGCATTTATGCCTAAATTCTTCCCTGTTAGCACTGCTTCCACTGTGTCCTATAGTTTCTGGTATGTTGTACTGGCATTATTGTTTGATTCTAGGAACCATATGATTTCTTCCTGATTTCTTCTGTGATCTATTGATTGCTCGGGAGTGTATTATGTAATCTCTGTGTGTTTGCATAAATTGTATGATTTATTTCATAATTGATTTCTAGTTTTATTGTACTATAATAGTATGCATGATATAATTTTAATTATTTGTATTTATTTAGCATGCTTTATCAGCTAGTGTGTAGTTGCTTTTGGAGAAAATTCCATATGCTGCTGAGAAGAAAGTACACTGTGTTATTTTATTTTTGAGTGGAAAGCTCTGTATATATTTATTTAGTCTATTTGTTCAACGGTATTGTTCAACTCCTATATTTTTTTTAACCTAGTTGATGCGTTTGTGATAGTGGGTATTGAGGTCCTCTACTATAATTGTGTTGATGCTATTCTGAGTTTTTCTGTCCAGTGTGTTTGTTTTGTGAATTTGAGATTATATACATTCTCTTCCTGTGAAACTGTTTCTTTAACCAATATGTAGCGAATTACTTTTTCTTTTCTTTTTCTTTTTTTTTTATTTTTTTCTCTTCTGATCGCTTGCCTTGAAATTCTTTTTGTCTGATAATAGAATAGTTACTTCTGCTGGCTTTTAGGCACATGTTGTATGGAATAGTTTTCCATCCTTTGATTTTTTTAGTCAAAGAATTTCTTTGTGGGTTAAATGCGTTTTTTGTATGCAGAATGGAATTGGGTTTTTTTTTTTTAATCCAATCTGCCAATCTGTGCCTTTTGGTTGGGGAGTTCAGAGCATTCATATTGAGAGTCAGTACTGAAAGATATTGACTTATTCCTGTCATTGAATTTTTCCATACTTCTGAATCCTTTCTTTCCATTCTTCTTAAGTATTCTCCCAGTAGTTATTCAAACCATTAGACTTTTTGACATTCTTGCTTCATAATCTCTTTATATAATTTTCTTAAGAGTCTTCTAGAGTGCTGGTTTGATGGTCATGAATTTCTTAAGTGGTCTGTTCAATGAAAAGAACATACTTCTTCATCAATTTTGAAGGATAGTTTTTTACTACATTGAAAGTTGTTTCTGTTAATTTTTGTGTAGTGAAGTCTGCTGCAATTCTAATGGATATACTATTATAGATGATTTGTTGCTTTTATCAAACAGCTTTTAAGATTCTTTTTT
>RJWM01039271.1:0-16214 GCA_004363535.1 Dasyprocta punctata | reverse complement strand
ATGCAATAAGATGTTACTTTACATGACATTTACAATAAGAAAAAAATCTAGAAAGTTGAATGATTTTGAGAGCTGCCAAAGATGTGGGGAACTTTGGAAAAGTTACTCTTTATAAAAATGTAGAGTCCACATCTATTCTGAGGGAAAACTAATTCTATTTAATCATGATAACTATACGCACACTCTGTGACTCACTGATATTGATCCTAAGGAAACTTTTATGCAGATATTTGAAAACACAGATATTTGAAATATACATATGTCCATAAAAAGGCTTAGGTTGAGACAACTTGAATTTACTCCTAAAGTAGAGTGGTAAAACAAAATGTAAACTATGTACAATGTGGCAAAATCTAGTGGTTAGAAATAATAGATAAATTGCACACAGAGCTCAGGTAATAAGCATACAGAACTGACTAAAAGTAGTTAAGTGAGAAATTATAATATACAAAAATTATAATATACAAAATTTATGTATGTCTGTCACATGAATATTTTCTAAAAAACTATGCTGCATTAGAATGGAGACAGGGGAGGAAGAGGAATTTGCTTGAGAGCCAAAAGAAAAGAAAGAGATAGTGAGGGAACAAAGAGGGAAGGATCTTACATGAACAAGAAGCATACTGTGTCAAGAAGTGAAGAGGTAAATGATTCAAAACCTTTTATGTGACTTCCAAAAAATAAAGAGAGTGAAAAGGGTGACAGAATACAAATATAAGAGTAGTTGAAAAAAAGAGAATCTGATTACTTCAATGAAATTACATAGAAAATTTATACTCCAAGAGGAATTGCGGCAAAACTGTTCTTTTTTATTAACTACTGTTGAAGCCAGGGATTGTAAGGAAAACAATTACATACAGGACACATAATTTACAGTATTATTTATAATGGTTGCCCAAGGAGTCAAATACAAAGAAAGTGCAGGAAATTTGTCCACACACTAAAGACCCAGAGAATCCAGCTGAGGGCCTGGATCCCATGGCGATGTTCTGCATGAGTTCAGCTGAAGACCTAGAACCCATGACAATGACTCATGCAAGTCTGTTTCACAGGTCTGTGCTGGGTAGACCCCAAGGTTAGCAGTGGAAACTAGACAGTCTGTGCCAGTAGGATGAGGAATCTGTGCCAGTAAGTTGAGGAGTTTGCACTGGAACCTGGAAGCAATGCTCCAAGTAAAAATCAGAGCTCCCCTAAAAGTACCATAGCCATCCCCAGCAACAACAAGGTCCTGAGCTCCTCCAATGATCTGAACAGCTGAGTTCTTATCAGGAAGCCAGTGTGACAAGCTACTCATGGAAACTGAACAGCACACCATCTTTCCCTCTGGAGCCAGGAAGCAATGCTAAATGTAAGGACCAGAGCTCCCCCAAAGTGAACTGCAGCCTTTATCAGCGAAAACAAGGTCACGAGTTCCTCTGACAATGGGAACAGCCATGTTCCTATCAGGAAAGAAGCTCAACAAGCTCCTCCAGGAAAACCCACAGCAACAGGATAACCGATAGCATCAAACAACAGCAACACTTAGAACTCACAATGTGAAACTCTTCCTCTTCAATTCTCCTTTTTAATGCTGGCAATAATCCTAGGGTGGGCCATCCATGCTCAGCACCACGTTGATTCAGTTTAGTTGGTATTACAAGTTGACCACTAGTCATCAATCCACCACAACTATAAAATATTTTTTTCAATCTCAGTTTTTAGGAAGGCTTGGGTACAAGTGACACAATGAAATTTAGGCTATTCAAAGGTGTCAAAAGAATGTGAGGGCACACGGAACAGAGACAGATTCAATCTTTGCAGCAGGGTGTAAAACATCCTGCTTTGGAGTCAAGAAATAAAAGTGAGAAACTTTGCTGTGACATCTCTTACTCTAAGGCTCTAGACCAGAGATGGCGAACCTATGGCATGTGTGCTATTTGTTTTTCTTTTAAGGCTAAAGATGTTAATTCATGAGAGTTGTTTTTCTTTTCTTTTTTATCTTTTTTTTTTTTTTTTTTTTTTTGTCACCGGGGATTGAACTCACAACCTCGCGCCTGCCAGGGCAGGAGCTTAAGGCACTGAGCCAAACTCCTGGCCCTGGTTTTTTGAGGCAGGGTCGCACTATGTAGCTCAGGCCGGCCTTGCACTCGCTCGCGTTGTAGCCCAAGCCGGCCTCGAACTCACAACGCTCTGCCTACCTCAGCCTCCCGAGTGCTGGGATTAAAGGTGTGCGCCACCACGCTAGGCTTCTTTTTTATCATTTTGAAAAAAATTTTAAAAATAAAGTGATGACTCAGAATTTCAAAACAAGATAATATGAGATTAACAATGGTTAATATATTGTGTGTTGTTTTTCTAAACTAAAACCTCAGTATTCAGTTTTAATTGAAGTGCTAGGGCTTTGTGATAAATCAGTGGCCTCTTGGTTGCAGCTCAGGTACCCATGTATAACAAGTTCACCATCATTGATCTAGACCAATGAAATTACTTTTCTGGGTCTCAGTTTCCACAAGTACAAAATTAGAATCTTAATAGCATCTAATTTTTTTCTTAGAAGTAATAAATTTATCATACATTCGATATTTAATATGTTTGGGCTATATAATTAATTTGAAGAAATTATTCAAAAAAGAGGAATTTCTGAAGAGCTTACAGTATTTCAATTTCAAGACAGAACATGGGAGATACTAGCACACTAATATTCCATAGATACTAGTGAGCACAGAACAGAAAGATGAAAACAAAATGAAGTTATACATATGGAAATATTATACAACCTTGAAAATAGAGCACTTGCATATAATAAAGTGCTTATTAATGATGAAAATACATAGTGCACCTGGAGAAGAAATCTGCAATGAAGGATGAAGAAGCATCAGGTTGGGGAGAAAAAAAAATTAAGCAAAAATGAGGAAGACCTGACTAGCAAGCCAAGATCTTGGAGTTCATTTCATGGGTAATAAAGAGCTATTTTTAAATTGTAGAAGAAGTTTGAGATATTAGTGTCATTTTCTCAATACCTGATTATAACCTCCACTTTATTTCTTTACTGTTTTATCTTATCATTCACCTAGGTCATGCAATGCTTATCATTATTTCATTGTTTACTATAGGACTCTTCCCTTTCTAACATTTTAGATCACATCTTCTAAGACTGGATTTTCCTCTCTATCTTTCAATAAAAATACCATGTTCCTTCCAGTTTCATGTCCTCTTCCTCAAAAACTGGAGAAGCCAGAGGATGAAAATTGACTTGCTAGAGTGAAGGTCCCATGGTTTCCAGAACTTACGCACCTTTGATCTGCACTCTGGTCCAGATGTTACTGAAATCCGGTACAGGTGAGTCAAACACATGCTGTGTGGTGAAAAGTTAAGACACGGAAGGGGAGAGCACCAAAGTACTGGAAAAACAAAGGAAAGATGAGGACATGGGGCCTAAAGAATAGAAGGAAATTGGAAACAAACACGGAACCATGTACAATTCAGGGAAAAGAGAAAGAGCACACTTAAACAACTAATTTTGAAATGATCTGATGATAATTGGGGAAGTAGGACTGCACAGGAGGCAAGATGCTGTAGCTCGAGATGGCAGTGGCATAATAATCAAAGTTCTGGTCATAAAGGAATTTTTCAGAGGGAAAAGAAGTCCTCAAAGTGATCGCTCATACACATATGTGAGAATTAAGTTTTCGATGATAGAAACAGTAAAGTAAAATGATCATCATGTTTATATACTTTGTGCTTGTATCCATAATCTCATTCCTAAAAAATATTGAATTGGAACATAAATAAAATTTTAAATCTAAAAATTAGAAAATAAGAACAAAGAAAAATATACAAAATCTAACGGAATTCAGGGTAAGAGAAAATAAAAAGGAATGTTATCATATCATTTGCAACATTACTAGATATTGCTGCAGAATGATCAACTGGCTGGCTAAGAACAGCAAAGAAGGCATAGAAAAAAAGGCACTTAGTAATAATGATACCCTGCATGTTCATAAACTAAAGTAAAGCCGTGTTTCAGGGAAATGACACTGAATAAATTATAAATTAAAGAAGGAAACTGTAAAGAATTGATAAAATGTTATTGAGATATTCAAGTCAAATGATATTGATAAGAAATTGAATAAAAATAAGAGGCACAAGCATATTTATGGAAGGATATTATATTTTAAAAAATATTGGGAGTGAACTTACACGAAATAGACTCAATCCAGCAATTCAGTAAATGTCAGACTATGAAGAATTTAGGAAGGAGAAAGTGGAAAGAAATCAGAAAACATTAGACAACTACAGAGGCAAATTCAAGGGCAAAAAGAATGAGGACTGATGTCTTTAACTTGCTGCATAAACCTACACTTCTCCTTTCAGATATCAAGAGAAGTGAGCATAAGTACTGCATTCAATAGAGAAGGTGTTTTGAAAAGACAGAATCAAGTAAAGAATGTCAGAAACAAAGAAGAAGACATTTAAAGTCTAATTGTATGTTTTAAAGATTTTTTTTTATTAGTACCCATTTGTAGTACCCAATGTTAAAATTTCCTGAGTGGGGGTGATATGCGTACATACCATCCCCTTTCTCTGCTTCTTTCCCCTCTCCCTCCATCTCAATTCCCTTCCCCTCTGAAAAAGATCTATATCCCTCTTTCCTACTATCTATCTCTTATTTATTTTTTTTTTCTCTTTATTTATACTTCGGGTTTCTCATAAAAGAGGAACCATGTGACATTTAAGCTTGTGTGTCTGAATTATTTCACTAACACTTATGTTCTCAAGGTGCATCCATTTTCCAATGCATGACTCAAGTTTATCTTCCTTTATGGTAGAGTAGTACTCTACCATATACAAATACCACATTTTATTTATCCATCTATCTGTTGATAGACAAGACAGCTATTACGAAATGTGCTGGATCACTGTAATATGATGTTTTAAATTCTTTTGGAAAGATACTTAGAAGAGGAATGATCAGATCAAATGGGATATCTATTTTTAGTTTTCTAAGAAACCTCATAGTGATTTCCATAGCTTGCTTTTTTTTTTTGTCCCAGGGATCAAGCTCATAACGTCACCCTCGCCAGGCAGGTGCTTATGCTACTAGGCTAAATCCCCGGCCCTCGATAGTGGTTTTACTAACTCATGTTCCTACCAAAAATGCAGAAAGGTTCCCTTTTGACTGCAACTTTGCCAACATTTGTTATTATTTGATTTCTTGATGATAACCATTCTATTTTGAGTAAGAAAGACTAGTGGTATTGTTTTAGTTTTCATTTCCATAATGGCCAGAGATTTTGAACACTTTTCATGTATTTACTGGGCATTTGTATTCCTTTTTCTGGGTATTTTCTTTTTACTCCAGTTGCCCATTTTTTAATTGGGTCTTTTATTAGGGGTCTGTATATATATTTTTATTTCTTCAATTACTTTGTGTGAGGTATATCTTGGAAACTTTTTTTACACAATCTGTAGGATGTCTCTCCACATCGTTGTATCTTTTCTTTTGCTATACAGAAACTTTCTGAGTTTAAGTAATAATGTTTTTTGATTCTTGATATATTTCTTGTTCACTTGAGGGTCTGTTCAGAAAATCTTACCTACATCTATGCCCTCAAGAGTTTTACCTATTTTATCTTTTAGCAGGTTAAATGTTTCCATTTTAATATTTAGATCTTTGATATATTTGGATTTTACTTTAGGACATGCCAAGAGATATGCTTCTAAATTGAGTCTTCTGCATGTATGTAGCCAATTTCCAGCACTATCTGCTGAAGGCTCTCTCTTTCCTCTGGCATAAGGTTTTGGCCTCTTTGTCAAAGGTCAGACAGCTGAGTCTGCCTGGTCTTTATTCTGAGTCCTCTATTCTGTTTCATTGATCTACATGTCTGTTTCTGTGCTTGTACCACACTATTTTTATCACCGTGACTTTGTTACATAACTTGAAAATTGAAATTGTGATGTCTTTTGCCTTGCTTTTCTTGCCCAAGTTTGCTTTCGCTATTCTGGGTCTCTTATAGTTCCATATGCATTTTAGGATTGATTTCTCTAGTTCTGTGTAAATGTTGTTGGTATTTCGATTGTAATTGCATGGAGTCTGTGTATCTGTTTTGGAAGTACGACAATCACTACACTATTGGTTCTACCTATCAAGGAAAAACGAATATCTTTTCATTTTCTGATATCCTCTTTGAACTCTTTTTCAGAGTATCATAGTTTTTAGTGTAGAAGTCTTTCATTTTCTTGGCTACACTAATTCCTGTTTTCAGTTTTCTTTGATGTTATTGTGAACCATATAACTTTAATACTCAAATTTCAATAGGCAGAATAAAACAACTAAAATACTAACTGCAAAATAAAATAATTTTAAAATAAAATATTAAAATAATTTGTCTGAAAAATGTATTTTTAATTTCATATTATTTTATCTGAAATGGGCTGAATAATATGTAATAGAAAAGTCTATTAATTTAGATCTGACTTCAAAATTCTTATTATTTCATTGATAAAATAAACAAAGAAAGGCATATAGGACTATAAAACTATCACTTAAAAATGTGATCGCATATTTTGTGAACAATATATTGTAGGTATAGAAAGCAGAAGTAAATGGGGAACGAGACTCATTGGAAAAAGTTTTAGTTAACCAAGAAAGATTTGTGTTAGTAGATCTCAAAGAACATCCCAGATTTGTAGAGTTAAAGAACAGAAAGTATTAACTAAGTAGAAAAAAAATGAATAAAAATTTATGATGTGTGGATTCATAGCAGTATAATGAAGCTTGCAGACTCCTTCTCAAAAGGTTTTAAAAAGTTCAGAAACATTAACAGAAGTTTTTATTCAAAGTATACATAAACAAGAAAACAAATATATTGGAATGTAGTTATAGAAATAAAAACACTTAGACGTAGTGATAAAATGCTTATTATCTGATTCGGTGGCATAAAATTCAAATTCTATTTGCTGAGCTGTTTTATTCTTTGTTCTCATTTCATTTTGTGTTGCAAAAAGTTGAACAGATAATGCCCAGAGAATTTTATTTATGAATTTGATAATTGTGTCACACAATTGGCCAAATGATTCTCATTGTTGAATTTGTAGTGATTATTAAATTCTGAATGAACATAAGCAATATTTTCAGATATGTGGAAAACCTTTGATTCACATAGATCTAACTTTGACATACATATATGTATACCTATTCTTTCCATTGGAAACAAATGAATAGTTGCTGGTAATAACATCTGTGGTCTGTGGTCCACATCCACAGTGAAAGAAATGCTGATTTTTATCTAGAAGTTAAAGAATAAAGCGATGTAAGAGTACACCAAAGTTAATGAACCCCTGGAGGCTATGAACTCAGATGAGAAAGACACCATTCTTTAAGCATTTACTGACTGTCACGTACACTGAGTGCTTCATGATATTCTTACAACATGCTTTATGGAAGAAAGGGCATTGTTACTTGAAACAAGACAGTGGAGGCCGAACAGTTTTTACGTAAGGTGCCTAGTGTCACATACATAACGACCACTGCATGATTCAGATTTAAATATCAGATTCTAAAGCCTTTGTTTGCTTTCTCCACTACAAATATCATCTACAGAATCAGCAAAATGTTATAAATGGCCCATCAGAAGACAAACACCGTCAGAAGAAGGCATGGCTTTCATGAACAGTAGAAGTAATTGGAAATGTACTACAGGGATGGACTTTGGGGGTCTACAAAGCATTCTCAGAAATAAGGTAAATGCTTCAAAGAATTCAAAACAAGCTAATAGAAAGTATGATAAAGAAAACAATATTCAAGGAAAAATAATCTAATGTTAATTTCTTGGGCCTAAATAGTAAGGATTATTGTAATGTTTTCTCAACAGGAGATTTGGGAGTAGATCTAAAATCATTTCTAGCATTAAATATTGTATTTAAAATGAGTTGAGTACTGTTACGAATTTTCCCACAGTGTTCTGAGAGCATTGCTCCCGCCCCCCAGAGTCTAAACATAGCAACACGCGCCAAGCGCCGACTCACCGACACTGGTGCAGCTCTCACCGTCCGCATCCAGCTTCCAGCCTTCATAACACGAGCACTTGACTGTGTGCTTGTGCTGCTCGCATACTTGGCTGCACTTTAGATGACTGCTGCAATAATCCACAATTTCACATGTCTTATTGTCTTTGTTGAGCTGAAGGCCTTTAGGGCAGGAACAGACAATTCCTCTTCCAGGAACTACGGAACACTGGTTGCTACAGCCTCCGTTGTTTAGGGAGCACTCGTCTATAAAAGGAGAGGAATGGATCAGAGATATATCAATTGTTTTCCTCAGTTAAAAACTAATCATCAACATAATTCTCTCTAAGCCTGAAAGTCATCTGCATATTATGAATAAATATACGAAGGGTCCCTTTTATTACGGGGTTGGGTACAAATAGTAAAAGTATAGTAAAGAGAAATCATCCAAAGTCAAAATTTGCTTCTATAAGATAGAAAATTAGAATGGCTGATTTTATTTAATTTCTATAAAATTTTGAGATGTAGTTTTTTTTGACTCGTGGATATAAAATGTTTAAAGGAATATACTGAGTTTTGGGCAGCTATGCTAATCAGTTGTAGACGTCTTCCAAGGAATCCACACTCATTAATGATTTGAATGCTGCACTTACGTTTATAAAAAAATACACTAACATACATGTATGTGCAATATCTGTATTTTTTTTCTATATCAATAGTGATAAAGTAAAGGTTTATTTATATTTTGCTGGCTAAAGATAACTATTTTATGAAAGTTGTGCAATGTAAGTTAAATATTAGTTACTTTGATTAGTTCAGTAAGGCCATGGATACAAAATAAGCAATGTACTAAAAATCAAAATTCAAAGTTGTCCTGGCATTATGGCTAAAATAATGAACAACTAGTGGTCATTATATGAATTTCATCAATTTATGAAAAAGAGAGCTCTTTTATCATAACACACATGTGCATGTATTTATGTAAATACATATGTAAACATATGTTATATATCTATGTAATTATACTACAAATATATTTACCACCAAATTGTATACTCCAAGAAGTCATAGAAAATATGTTGTTTATCATTACAAACACAATAGCTAATAACGTTGAGCATGAAGCAGTCAAAAACATTTGATAAATAAAAATAAAATAAAATTTTCTAAAACTATACATTTATCCCAAAATTAAGCCAGTACTACGTACTTGGGAAAATTTCAATGTGACATATTTGCATTCTTGAATAGATTAATAGTAGATTATTGCTCTTGCAACTACACTATTCCTTGGTACTGTACACTAGTAGGTAAATAGGTATAAAGACAAAAGAAGTTTTGTCTTTCTTTGCTTGAAAAATATTTTTGAGTGCTCCTCAGAGTCAGTTTAATAGTATGTGTTTCGAGATGTACTAAAAAACCCGTTAACTAATAAGTGCTAAGTTGCAGTAATATTTATTTGTCTACCTCAAATATTTCTTAGTGTCTATAGAAATGTATTTGCATTTAAAATTAGGCTAACATGTAAGACTTTAAATAAATACTTTTACATTTTAAAACTTTCTGTACGGGTCAATTCTTTTTCATATTATTTGTCATCATCAAAAAAGTTACAGTAATAAAAAAGGAAAATGTTTGCGTTAAAGGTTTTCTCTAAGAATTCAATTCAACTTTGGTATTATAGAAAGAGAAAAAGAGATTCATTTTTTGGTTTCTTCAAATATGTTTGCTCGCCGGTAATCATAATCATTTCAAAACAGCAGTCATTTCAAAGTATCTGCCCCATTTTAGTTCAATTGACATTCTTTTTTCAGAAGAATTACTATAAAGAAATGTCATTGTGCCCAGCAGGTGAAAAAAAATTGTTTCAATGCTTTTAGTGTATTTCAAATATCACTGTTCTCTTAGTACTGAAATGTGTCTCTTGGATGCTATCTGAGGAATTAAGTGGCAGATTTTAGGAAAAATAAAATTGGTATTAAAATCTAAAACAAATTTAGTGTCAATTTTATATAGCTAATCTCTCATCAGTTCTACTTTCAGGGTAAATTCATAATTAATGCTGCAACTTTTTTCAAACTGTATTATTTCTTGGCAAAGCTCTCAATAATCAGACTCTGGTTAGGAGCCTTTGAGCAAACCTCTCCACCAGTCTTGAACCTTGGTTTAGGAAAACCGCAGACTCTGAGTCCAGATGATTTTAGGTCCTCGCCCTCCTGTGACCCCTCCCAACATAGTGAGAGACCTAAACAAACACCAGAGTAGAGTAGTACCTCACACTTCAAGTCCCTCTGAAAACATTTGTTTTGGCAACCTTGCAATTAAAATATCATCTGTGTTCCTTTGAGACGTACATCTTCTGACAACCACCACTATCCTCTCAAAGACCAAGGGCTTTCTCTCTGAAATGCAAACATTCCTAGACCTAATTCCTTCCCTGTCTCCCAGCTCTGTGCTCTGTTGATTCACTGCTAAAATGTGATGCCACTGCCTCCCATCATAGCTCATAATAGAAGGCAACGAAGTTTGTTTGTGTTCCAGATAAAAACCACTTAATAAACTTAAATGGCCTCTCTGCAAGGATAGACCTCCTTTAATACTGCTAACTGCTTTTACCTTATTGTAATCCAGGATTTTAAATTTCTTGCCTTACTTTTTAGTGAAGCTGAGTTCAGTTGCCAAGGACTCTTTTTCTTATTACAATAATTACAAGTGAGTAAAATCTATCCTTACTGCTTTAGTGTCCAACTGTGTTTATACTTGACATGTCTTTAAAGACAAGGATGAAGAACTCTAGTCTTAATGATGCAAGTCGCTTCTCTGAAGCATCTATCTTCCTTGAAATCATTAAAAAGTTCCCTTGGAAAAAATCCTGTCTTCAATAAGAGTAGAATACTAATATTTTTCTGTTCTCTCATTCTTTGTACGTATTGTGTATAAACGTAAATAACAATGGTTCATTTGCCAGTATTTAACTTTGGTTTCCATTGTTCTAAGTCTCTCATGTCTTTGCCTCTCAGAGGGCAAGGTAGCCATGAAGATCAATATGCTATGGGGTTGCAATTAGGATAATTCTCCATATCTTCTCTGCTGTGCCCGCAACTGGATTCTTTTTAGCATCCTCATCTCTCTGTAATCCTCTGAAATGTCTGAGCTAATCTTCTTAGCTGAAGAATATAGTGAATAGATAAGCCAAAGGTGACTTTCTTTTTTCTTCTTATTCTTCTGGGTGTGTGTGTGTGTGTGTGCATGTGTGTGTGTGTGCGCATGTGCACGTGTGTGTGCGTGTGTTGTCACTGGTGATGGAACCGAGGCATTTGGCACTGAGCTCCACTCTCAGCCTATTTTTCATTTTTTGAGAAAGGGTGGGTCCAAGAAAGTGCCTGAAATACCTAGGTTGAGTTCAAACTTGGGATCCTCCAGCCTCAGTTTATATTCTGGGAATATAAATGTGTACAACACCTAACTCCAAAAGTGATTTTCTAGTTTTAAAGCATGAAAGGGAATGAAGGAGGAATTTCTTCCTTTCTCTTTTTCTCACTCAATTAGGTGAGTGAAAGATATGAAAACACGTATGCTTTTTTATAATTCCCTTTTTTGTATTTTATTTTATTTTATTTTGTTTTATTTTATATTTTTGGCACTGGGAATTGCACTCAGGACCTTGATTTGCCAGGCAGGCACTGCACCACTGAGCTATATCCCCAGCCCCTCTTTTTTAAAATTTTAATGTATTTACTTAATGTCCAAAGATTTTGCTTTTTACTGACTTCCTTTAACTCCAACAATTGAAAAAAGATGGAAAAACTCCACTTTTCCTCCATACCTACAGTGCATCTAGCAGTATTATCATGGTAACCAGTTAGATAGCACTGCTTCCCCTATAATTATTGGGAACTAATATTTTGAGATATAAGTAACTGATCCCATTTAATAAATTGAATATAATTCTGAGTGGGCCAAGTTTATATTCCTCCTGTAACAGGGACATGCAAATGTCAGCAAAAGAAATCTGAGGACATCCCCACAATGGATGTGGGGGATTTTAACTCACCCTACCCATAGGGTACCTTTCAGGTTCACTGAATGTTATCACAGAAAAAGAATTTTCAAGACACATCAACAAAAGCCATACAGAAGTTTATTAGGTGCCATTTTAAAGTATACACACTCAAAAAAATGGGGTCCTCAAGAGGAAGAGGAAGTTTGTGGCACTGGGTTGGGTAAATTTGTGGAATGTGGGATAGAAATCTATGTTCCGATGGATTTATGAAAAGAGTGGGTTCAATTTAGAGATGAAAGACCCCTGGACCTCTTTACAAGGGAAGGACGATAGTCATCACAGGCAATAAGAGCCAAGCCCATCCAAAAAGGAAAGGCCCATTTCACAGATGAAAAGGGATGGACTAGTCACAGGTAAAATTATCCACTTGCAGGTAAAAGGAATTGGCCAAGGCCCAGTTATGGATAAAGGCATACTGCATCTTTAAGGACCATAAACGTTTTCCACAGTTTTGTGTCCTTAAGATCCAGTTTTCGCTGAAAGTATAATTTTAAGATTATGACTTTCTGTGTTTCCTTTCTGCCTATATTTATTTATTTTTCTATTTTGCCTCAGGATCTAGGGTCTCTAACTGCAGATACCCAATAGGTAACTAAAATCAGGGTAAAGTTTGGCATCACTGCCTTCACCTTACATGTTTCCCTTTGAGGTATTGTGGATTTCTGCTCAGCTGTGTATCTAGGCAGATTAGTTACTTTAGAGATGTCTGTAATACCTAATCTCTCATTCTGCTTCTAGACTGAGGACACCAGGACAAGAGTGACTAAAGTAATTTTCAAACTCTGTAGGGAGGTACAACTGTCAGTTTTTAAAATGTCCAGTTCCGTGCTCCTTGTAGACAAACCTAGAAACCTACAATCACCTCAGATTATAAGAGGGACAAACCCAGGTTGAGGGCATCTCCTCAGCTGGGAGCAATTAACCCAGAACTGAGCCTCATGCTGACAAGGTCTGCAATGCTTTTTCTGTGACAAGAGTCAGCAAACCTAGGCTGAAAGGGAAGTGCACTGAGATTCCGGTCTTCTCTTTGGGGGACTTCCTTTGAACTCTTCTGGTGTCATATATACACTGTCTCTTTTTGTCAGTCTTGACAGTTTCTTCCATGTTGAAAGATACTTATGTAATGGGGACTTAGAGCCTATTTTGGAAAAAGTACTGACACTTAACTTGGTCCTCACCATGATGATGGATAACTAAAAGTAGGACAAAAGCTTGACATCTCCGTTAGCATTTTGTAACAACTCCTTTTCCACCTTAAACTTGGTATCATCTTCCTGTTAAAATCTGCCTGTAGACTTTGAAAAACTCCTGGCTAACAGTTGGTAATACGGTAAAAGAGTAGGGCTGGTGCAAACAACGGGGAAGAATGTGTCAAAGTCACAGAGATCCAGGGCCCGTGGGCAAAGCAAAGATCCAGGATGACTCTGCAGCTCCTAAGCACTGTGCATGGAACCAAGCAAAGAAGTGTTATTTCACTTCTTGATTTACATCTGCTGGGAAACCAAGTGAGTTTTTTGATAGGATAATTTAAATCTAGCACCCTGACTCAAAATTTTTCTTCTCCTGCTCCAATTCTTGCCCTATTTAAACCTGAAGCTTATGGCAGTATGTCTTACCACTAAGCTGATGCAGGTTTTCGTCCTCCTTGTCTTTCCAGTGTGGCTCTATGAATATTAAATTCCTTTCCTATGCTGAGCATGACAGGTCAGGCGTGTCATCCTAGCACTCTAGGAAATTGAGGCAGGATGATCATAAGTTTGAGGTCAAAGTGGACACCTTAGGGAGCTAATGAGACTGTCTCAAAATAAAAAAATAAAAATAAAAATAAAACAAAAACAAAAACAAAAAATGAATAAATATAACAAAAATAAAAAAGACTGGTGATGTAGCTCAATGCCAAGATCCTGGGGTCAATCCCAGCACTGTCAAAAAAATTATTTCCCAATTTCACCATTACTTTTGCTCTTCAGTAATTTTGGGGGGCAAGTGCCTATACTGGATCTGTTGAGACCTCCAAAGTCAGGCCCCCAGGGAGCCCCACACAACATTGCAACTTTCAGGATGTTATGGAAGGTAGACTTGGAAAGGAGGTAAATATAGAAAAATAAATCCTGTCATGTTTGTAGCATAAACTTTTGTTTTATAATTTTATTTTTAGGTGATTTTGTTGTTGTTGCTGTTGTCTAAATCTCTTGCTTCTTAGTGTCACCAAAAGAAGAATATTATATTTACCACTTCAAGGTTATTTTATAAAATTACAGAATCTCCGAAGGATGTTTTATTTTATAAATTTAAAAAGAATAACAGTCCTTGTTGTATTACTCAATATGCTATTAATGTTCAATTGAGATAAAAATATGATAACTGTAGACTTAAATGCAATTATTTTCTACTTTCAGGCAGCTACATCATTTCCTAACGCCATTTTCTCACAACCTCAAGTCATCTCACTGTTGTTCTTATCACCCTGTAAAGTCATCTTCATTACTCTATTGATGCCACCTTCAGTATTATCTAGAAAACACACCTTTTAAAATCTTCTTGATAAATCTCTATTCTCCCCAAAGAGCAGAAAATGTAATTTTCTTTTATATTTGTTGTTTGGCATAAGAGAAATGGCTAGTCAAAGTGACTTTAAATCTAAATGGTATCATCATTTAACTAGATAAGCACGCTAAATAAAGCTATTGCATGAGGACTAAATATTGGAGAGAAATCATTAGACTAACAGGGTTATATTCAATTTGTCTCATTATCTGGCCTCTCCCTATTCCTAAAAAGTACATTTGTATTGCAATGAATATTAGGCATATGAAAATGCATAGAATGGTAGTAAAGCCCATCCCAAAGGTCAAGAATAAAAGGTTTCCCCGTTTGGAGTGATGCACTGACAACAGTAATTGTTTTAACAGTGGGAACAGCATGGACACTTCAGAGATTTAAATGCTGTACATAGCTCTATAATTTTTAAATGAGTTGGATGCAGTTCAGCTCTTTTCTATTTTCAGAAATTTCTGATCATATTTAAAACATTGTGTACAGATATATAGTACCTGAAATATACAAGTAAAATTGAATGCTAAAGTTAGAATAGAAGGGAATGAATAGAAGGAGTTCATGCTCCCATAATAAGCAATACAACTAGTCTAAAAGGTTCTTGTGTTCAGAGAAAAACAAATCAAATATGTGATACCACAGAGGTCGCCTTCATCAGACCCATCAGGACAATCTCTCTTCCCATTGCAGAGTTTCTCTGGTTGCAGGCAGACCGAAGTATCATTAGCACAAGGATACTTTGGTGGTCCACACAAGAAACTGTCACAGTCCTCTTCATCTGATTGATCTTCACAGTCAATATCTCCATCACATACCCATGCTTTGTTGATGCATCTCCCTTAAGAGAACAGAAAGTACATGCAATTGATTTTGTAATTAGGTCATTGTAAGAATGAGTAGCCATTGCGGTCTTTAGTCTCCAGCAGAATTACATGTAATTAGCAAGAAATCCATTTGCTGATAGTTTGTTTTTCCTGATAGCATTTGAGTACTTCTTACCTTAAAATGCGCTTTGAGTTTTTCCATGAATTTGTATTTAGTTTCAAGTTATTTTCCTGTGTTACTAAATAAAATTCTGTGACTATTGGAAAGTTTAATTACAATGCTTTCAGAAGTAAACTTCAAGACATATTTGTATATCAGTGCATTTCATAGCCCTCAGTTTAGTTATAATTTATCAGTGTCTACATGAAGTCTAAACTTAGATAAATATTTCATGTTAGGAGGATAAGTTGTGCTTCTGCGTGAAGGTATAACCTCAGCATTTCAATTCCTCATAACAGAAGTAACTACATGGCACTTCAAAAAAGACAGTCAATTGTACTTAAACTAGCACATGCATAGATAGAAATTGTAGAAATACGTTTTCTTTTAATTGTTTTAAAAGAAAATAAAATGGTTATTTCTGACAGCACATTTCAAAAGTAATTGTGACACATACAGAGAACAATGGTCTCTGTTGTCTAAATTCTTTTCTTTTCAAATTATTGTTATTTCCTACACTGCTTTTTATTTTTCTTTTAATCTATTATCTTCTTTGGAGTATACTTTATTATGGAGAATTTATAGAAATACCTAAGATAAATATAGGTTACTTTCTGACTCTATA
>RJWM01039270.1:0-16219 GCA_004363535.1 Dasyprocta punctata | reverse complement strand
AATTAAAAAAAAAATAGTTTGAGGGAGTGAGACAATATTCAATATTTCTATCACAGGGACTATGGAGTTTAGTTTCATAGGAGCACAAGCAATTTCTTATTGTCATCTTACTTTGTGAGAAGTTATTTTTGCTAAGTCTTTCTCATAGATTTTACCAGAATACATTTTGATGAAAAATTTCTTCCTCTGGGTTTTTTTTAAAAGCATGACTCAAATCCTACAGTCCCACCTTAGAAAAGAATGATTTGACAGCTTGGGCTAAGTGAAAGTAGGTAGTGAACAATTTGAGTATAGTGGAGAGAAGGGACCATGTGGATCCTTTCATGACAGAATCTGTGAGCAGAGACCCAGTAGTTCCCAAATGGCTTTACCTGCATGCTTTGGATGATGTGGTGGCTTGTGATCAACCTCTCACCTTCTTGGCAGGTGTGCTATAAGCAGCGTGTACAGGGTCACACTGTCGCGATGTTTGCTTTAACTATGTTTTTCCTGGCAATGTCAAAGAAGAGACAAACTGTCTGCAATGTCATCAGAGTTTCAGGAATGGAGCTTCTAGGCATAGGAAATAAATACTGAAGACACTGATCAATTCATGGACTGGGGATCATTCTAATGTCTCACATCTGAAATTAGACTAATTTGTTTCCATGAGCACAAATCATTAGTCTAGTGAGAGTTTAGTCCTGTGGATTGTGATTAGGTGAGGTTTTTTAAGGAAGATTCCATAAAAAGCATGAGGGAAAACTAATAAGCAGTTAACAGGGGAAGCCAGAGGAAAAAGCATTTCCTTCTTTTTGGAGCGTTTGACTATGAAGATCATAATTTGTAGTTAAGAGTTTGGGAACAGACAGCTCTGGATCAAATCTTTCCATTTCAATTGGTATGGATTTGGGCAATTTTCTAAATCTTGATTTTCTTGTCCATAAAACAGAGAAAATGCTAGTGTTCATATGTAGTAGTTACGATGCCTTTGGTTCTGAGTAACAGAAAACTTAAGCTAGCTTAGAGAGAATATGTCTGTGAAGTCCTAAAGCACTTGCAGTATTCTTTTATTTCTTTTTTATTTTAAAGAGAAAAAAACAATAAAAATAATGATACAGAACTTCAAAACAATAGGAAATTAACAGTGACTAATATATTGTGTATTGTTATCTTCAAAGTAGCTGTTCAGATTACAAAATATACACATACATAATTGATCAAACAATGTAAGCCCAAACCATTTTTTTCAATGAACTAAAAGAAGTCAGTAGTAAAACTACCTTAGCTATTTTTTGTGTATATATATATATATATATATATATATATATATATATATAGTTTGCTTGTTTGTTTGTTTCTGTTTCCTCTTTTCTCCTTTCATGTATCCCAGTTGTCCTTTCCTTCTGAAAAGTTTCTTTCCCTTTCACATTATCTACTGTAGATTTTGGATCTTATTTACTTTTTCAGTTTCTTGCACTAGAGAGACAATATGACGTCTACACATGCAAGTTTGATTTATGTCACTTATGAGTATGGTCACCAGTTGCATCCATTTACCTATAAAAGCCTCAAGTTTATCCTTCCTTATAGCTGAGTAGTACTCCATTATACAAAAATATCACATCTTTTTTATCCATTCCTGAGCTGGTGGCCATTTGGATTGTTTCCAAGATTTAGCTGTTACAAATCGTGCTGCCATAAACATGGGTGCACATGTATTGCTGTGGAATTATGTTTTAGTTCTTCTGGGAAAATACCCCTTGAGCTGGATGGAATGGAACCTCTAATCCTAGTTTTTTGAGGAAACTCCACATTGATTTTTGTGGTAGTTTTATCAGTCTACACTCCTACCCATAATGGATCAGGGTTCCTTTTTCCCCACATCCCCGCCAGCATTTGATATTGACTGCTTCCTTGATGATAGCCTTTCTTTCTAGGGTGAAATGGAATCTCAGTGTTATTTTAATTTGCATCTCTGCATTCCTGGATTGAATTCTACTTGGTCATGGTGCATAATCTTCTTGATGATTTGCTGCATTCTGTCTGCTAGTGTTTTATTGATAATTTTTGCATCAGTGTTCATTAGGGAGATTGCCTTCTTTTTTGGGTGGATCTTTCTTTGGTTTCAGTATCAGAGCAATACTTGCTTCTAAGAATGAGTTAAGGTGAATTGCTTCCCTTTCAATTTCATTAAAGAGTTTGAGGAGTATTGGGGTTAAATTTTCTCTAAATTTCTTGTAGAATTCAGTCATGAATTCATCAGCACCTGGACTTTTCTTTGTTGTTAAGTTTTTAATTACATTTTCAATTTCATTGACTGATACTGGGTTATTCAAAATTTTTTGTATCTTCTTGATTCAGTTTTGGTAATTCATGCATTTCTAGGAATCTGCCCATTTCTTCTGTGTTTTTGACCCTATGTGAGTAGATTTTTGAAGTGTTTATGATCTTTTGAATTTTCACAGGATTTGTAGAGATTTCACCCTTTTCATTCCTTTTTGCATGAATTTGAGTTTTTTCTTTCCTTTTTAAAAATAAGATTGGCTAGGGGCTTATCAACTTTATTTATTCTTTCAAAGAACCAAATCTTCAATTCATTAATTCTTTGTATTGTTTTCTTGGTCTCAATTGTGTTATCTGCTCTGATCTTTACAATTTCCTCCCTTTTATGGGCTTTGAGCTTGGCTTGATTTTTTTTTTTCTAGAAGCTAGAAGTGCAGTATTAGGCTGTTTATTTGTGCTCATTCTGTTTTCCCGATATGAAAATTCACCACTACAAGTTACCCTCTTAGGACCACTTTCATTGCATTCCATAGGTTCTAAAAAGTTGTATTTGCATTTTCTTTTGATTGTAGATATTGTCTGATCTCTTCTTTAATTTCATCTGTGACCCATTGGTTGTTCAGGAGGATGTTATTTAATTTTCATGTGTTCATGGAGTTTTTGCCATTTCTTTTGCCATTAATTTCCAATTTTGTTACAGATAATAAGCGTGGAATAATTTACTTCCTTTGCATTTACTTAAGCATGTTCTAAGGCCTAGTATGTGACCTGTTTTAGAGAACATACCATATGCAGCTGAGAAGAATATGTATTCTGATGTTGTTGGGTAGAACACTGTGTAAATGTCTACTAAATCCATTTGTCACAGGTTTGGCTCAGTCCTGTTATTTCTTTGCTGATTTTTTTGTCTAGTTGATCTATCTCTTTGTGACAATAGTCCCCTGTTACAATTGTGGTATTGTTTATTTGATTTTTCATGTCTGTTAATATTCATCTTGTATTGTTGGATATTCCCAAATTTGGTGCATACATATTTATGATTGTTATCTCTTCCTCTTAAAATTTTCACCTAGCAAGTATTTAGTGACCTTCTTTATCTCTTTTGACTATTATTGGCTTGAGTTCACATTATTTACAAACAGAATAGCTATCCCTGCTTTTTTCGGGATTCATGTTGCATGGAGTATTTTTTTCCATCCTTTGACTTTTAGTCTATGAATTTCTTTTTGAGTTAAATGTATTTCTTATACATAGCATATTGATGGATCTTGTTTTTCGATCCATTCTGCAATTTTGTTTCTTTTGATTGGTGAATTAAGATCATTTACATTGATGGTAGTAACTGATACGTATTGCCTTGTCTTTGTTTTGTTATTTTCCTGCTGTTGGTTCCCTACTTTTCCCCTCTGTTTAATTGCTTACTCTGCTTAATGGATTCTTTCTGCTGTTATTCTTGAAATTGTGGTCATTTTTATCTCTGTCTAGAATATCTTTCAGTACCCTTTGTAGTGTTGGTTTAGTGGTCATGAATTTCCTCATTTGTTCTTTGTCATGGAAGTACCTTATTTCTCCATTAATTTTGAAAGATCATTTGCAGATCACATCAATATGTGTTGGAAGTTATTTTCTTTCAGAACTTGAAATACTTCACTCCAATACTTCTTGATCTGACAGTTGTATTGAGCAGTCTGCCATGGTTCTGATGGGTTTTCCTTTATAGATGATCTGTTTCTTTTCTCTAACAGCTTTTAATATTATTCTTGTGCTGAATTTCTGGGATCTTGAGTATTACATATCTGAGTGTAGATTTATTTTTGTTATGGCTAATTGGAGTTCTATATGCCTCACTTATTTATATGTCAAATTCTTTCCCCATGCATGAGAAATTTTCTGCTATTACTTCTGCAAATAGGTTTCTTAAGTCATTTGTGTTGACTCTGGTTTATTCATTGACACCAATTATCTTGAATTATTTTTCTTTGCATTGTCTTTCAGCAGTCAAATTGCTTTTTCTTGATCTTTTGTTATTTTCAGGAGATCTTTCCTTTCATGAACACTAGTCATGATCCTGTCTTCAATGTCTGAAAGTCTGTCTTCAGTTTCATTCAAGTGGTTTTTCCAGCTTTCAATGGGAATTGTAATTTCCTGGCTATCTCTTTGAATCCATTTCATGCACTTTATTTCTTTCCTATGTTAATCATTGACTGTTTCCATTCCCTTCTTATCTTTTTTTTAATCTATCTCTACTCTAGATTTGTTGAGTAATTCTTTTATGAAAGCTGACATTTCTTTCTTCTTTTTCTGCGTTTGTTTTGGTTTTGGTTTTGGTCTTTTTGAGAGAGTCTCACTATGCAGTTAAGGCTGGCCTTCAACTCACTTTGTAGCTCAGGTTGGCCTTGAACTCACAGCAATTCTCCTTTCTTAGCCTTCCAAGTGATGGGATTACTGGAGTGTGCCACCATGACCAGCCTGACATTTCTTTTTTAACCTGAGAGATTATTTATGATCTGATTTCCTGTGGAGCCTCATGAATTTGTTTCTTTACTTTGTTTGCTATCATTTCAGAAATTTCAGTTGTGTGTTTTCCAATATCCTCTGTGCCTCATGGACTTGTTCTGGGTGGGCTGGAAGTCTGAGATTGTATTTCCTATTTTTGTCTTGTCATTTTCTATTTCAAAAAAAATTTTTTATTTTGTTTTCTGTGATGATCCTTGTGGATTTTTTTAGTAGGTAACTATATCACCAGTACTAAGGCCTCTCTAGGAAAAGTCTGTTCTTCAGGAATGCCTTCTGTGTATAAGAGATTCTTGGTTTGTGTCTGCTACAAGATCCTACCTTCCCAATTAATTAAGAGTGGGATGTTGGTATCTGTGTGGCTCAGTCCCTGGTCTTTTGGTGTATGACTGTGGTGAGGTTATCATCATAGAGTGTCCCAGTATTATTACAGAAGGGGGAAGAAGTAATTACAACAGATATGACATATTAGTTAAAGTAGTAAAATTAGCAATAACAATAAAATCAAGTACAATTTAGAAACTGACGAACAGTGGTAACTATTGATTTTGTACTTTATACCATAGGAGCAGAGTATATAGTTGTATAACAGAACCAATAATAAATTAGGAATTTGTATGCATGGTGTTTTCCCTTGGTAGACTGGTTTTATGCTGTGGTGGGAAAATTTAGGGAGGATAGTGTATAAAACAAATATAACTGGAAAGGTAGTAAAAACAAGGCTGGAGGACAAAGGAAGATTGCATAAGGTTTGGAAAACTAGAGAAGAGGGTAGGAAAGAAAGAATGAAGAAGTGTTTGAGGGATTATCTGAACTTGGTCTCTGGGTTTGGGGGATGGGATTAGTGTTCTGTGGTTAGGGTTCTTCCCACCTGCTTAGAAAAGAGACCCAAAAAAAAAAAGAGAGAGAGAAAAGAAAGAAAGAAAGATAGAAAGAAAGAAAGAAAGAAAGAAAGAAAGAAAGAAAGAAAGAAAGAAAGAGAAAAAAAATTGAGAGGAAAAGGCTGGTTACCGAGTCCTGGATTCCTCCTGAGCTATTTACCAGTTTCTTGGTGGCCTCAGTCAACTGTTGGCTTGTATTGTTATTGTTACTTGGGACTTTTCACACCACTAGTCTTGCCTGTCCATCCTGTGCCTTAGTTGGGACTCTACTGTGTCACTGGCATTCATTCTTGTCTTTGGACCTTCCCAAACAGTTCATCTCAGTTGTGGCAGTAGCCAGGAAAGGGGCTGCCCTCCTCCAGTGCAGCTCACTTGGGTTTGCACAGTGGCTGAGAGGCAATGGGAGGGATCACTTCCCTCTGGTGCCCTTCATCTAGGTTCCTGCACTGGTGGAGAGGTGATGAGAGAGCACTTGTAATATTCTAAGTCCTCTAGCTTTATTTCTCTGTACTTCTCTTGGCTATATCTTCCTTCTTATTTTGGTTATGCTCTCAAGCTGCTTACATCTGGACAACAACAACTGTGATTTTAGATCTCACATCTTCACATCACACCATTTAAAAGAGGGAGATTTCTGTTCTGGTAGTTTCCAGAAGAGAACCAACTTCTTTCTAAGACACCCTCTCAGAAAATAACTGTTTATGTCTCAAACTCTGCTTTCACTCACAAATACAACTCTGAACCATCCTCAGGCCAAAGAGGTGGGATGTTAGAGTTAAGGTTCACTCCTAGATCTGAGGGTAGAGTCAAGTCTGCATCAATCACCTTGCAAAGGGCAGAGGAGAGGCAATTCCTCACAGGCAGGTAAGTATATTCCACTGTGCCAGGTATTGTAGCATATACCTATAATCCCAGCATTCTGGGAGCATGAGACAGGTGCATCACAAGTTAAAGCCCAGCCTGGGTAACTTAGGATCTTAACAAATGCAGTCTCAAAATAAAATAAAATAAAATAAAATAAAATAAAATAGGGTTAAAGATATAGTTCCATGCTAAGGCCCTGGGTTGATTCAATCCCCAGTATTGCCCAGAAAGAAAAAAAAACTTCCAGAAAAATGAAGAAAAGGTTACTATCAGGCCACCAACAATAGTGCTAGACAGTCATTATAAAGAACTTAGCAGAGTGCCTGACCCTTAGAAGGTCTACATTAATATTTACTAGTAATATTTTTATGTCATCTTGGAATCATTGTGTCTACCTAGACATATTTCCTCACCTTTTCTTCATCTTTTGCCTATAACACCTGCCTCTCCTCTTGCCCAAGTCTGAGAGCTGGAGTTCAGCATTGGACTTGTGTTTGCATTGCTGAAAGGTCTTGGTCAAGTCACTCACATCCTTTCTGTCAGGGTAACTAGGATGAAATATGAGCTGTAGCACCTTGTTATGAATAACATGATCATTTCCTTCCTTTGCCTCTCCAGGGAGCTTCAAATAAAGTCAAGCAGACTTCAAGGACTCTCCCTACCTGTTTTTTAAAAAGATTTATTTAATGACAAAAGGCTTTGAAATCAGGCAGATCTAGATTTGAATCCCAAATTGACTAGGGCTATCACTGTGATGAATTTTAACTCTCTGAGCCTCAGCCTCCTTTATGGTACAAGGAAGTGGGTGGTAAATTGTCAAAGCTGACTTAAATGAGCATGGTAGAGACAGACTGACATACAAGTTGAAATTTATACAGTGGCAAAACAAATAAAACAGTGCCTTGTATTTATTAGTGTATGTTGATGATTTCATCTGCTTTCATTTTAAATGTCTTGTCATTGGGCTAATGACTGCATATATTTCCACCTCAAGGGTGCTGAGACATTTGCAAGTTAAATTGGGAGGATTAACGTGGATGCATCATAATGTGCAATCTCAGGGTTTTGTCCTACTCCCGCTCCTAGGCTGGTCCTCACCACATGTAGGGTTATAATGAATAATAAGTCAACATGCAAACAATATTAGTCATATCTGTTCCTCCTTTTCTTCTCTATTCCCCTCCCTCCCACTTACTCAACCCTACCCTAACCCAGTATATTCCCTCAACACAATTTTGGTTCACTGGTACTGCCTAGTGGCAACTGTAGGTATTACTTAGGCTCCATCGTGGTGGAATCAGTCTTCAAAGGGAGAGTTTGATTCTTGCTGCTAGAACAGAGTCTTGGAAGTTGAATTCTGCCATATCCCAAATCCAGAGCATCAAGAGTGAGGCTCAGTGCTGGGAGAGCTCAAAGAAACCTCCACTGACAGTGAGTGCTTAGAGTCTCCCACACTTTGGCTGCTCAATAAACAAAACTAGACTTTAATGGCTGGATTTTTGGTAATCATTTAATAATTCTCTTCATAAATAAGATGAGCTGATCAAGATAAGTGTAAAAAACTGAGGGGAGCATAGGGTAGAAACCAAGGTTCACTGAGTTGGTGGATGAGATTGACACATGTGACAGCTAGTGTAGGCTCCACTATTGATGAGATCCATCCACGACTGGGTGTGCAGAGAAACATCTCAGGGATCTGTGCTTACGTAAAACTTTGATACTATATTAAACCTCCATCTTTGGCATTCCTGTCAGTTCAGAAACAGGGACAAATCCTCTGTGAACCATCCAAGTTCTTCAATAACAGCAAGGTTGGGTCACAGGATGGTTCTAGTCTTCAGGCAGTGAACACTTCTTTATGCTCCCTAGGTGGTAATTACAATGGAGGCAGGTGTGTCCTGAGGGTCAACTCCACAGGCCTGCAATTAGTTGAGTTGTTGTTTTTCTAAGATTCCTTCCAGGCTCCTGGTGGAGACCTGAAACCTAGTGGTTACTTGTGTTGCTCCCAGAAGCTTCAGGACAGTTTGTGTTGATAATAGTGAGATTGCTGATTTGCACATGTTAGTGAGGTTTTTGGAGGGCAAGGTTATTGGGCTGGTATGTAGCAAGACTATAACAAGAGTGAACCATGATCAAAGTTTAAAAGACTTGCATTGACATTTCACGTTGAGCTTCCTGTTCAAAGCTGTTCCGTGGATTTTTCATTGGAGGAAGGGCATTCAGTCAAAGCCAGAGGGAGGACAATGAAAGCTGGGACCCATCTCTTCAGGCTTTTTCCTGAGAGACACTGTATGTCTCTGATGTATGTCCTAACAATAATGCTGTTGCAATATTGCATTCTTTATGTAGCATTGTCATTTTGGGTCATGTGATTCTTCTTTGGTAATCCCACCCTGTTTTCTCTAGTAGTGATGGGTAACATATTTTTCTGTTATACAAAAAAGCTGGGATTTGGTGTATGTGGCACTAATAATTAGCTTTGTAACCTTGAGTAAGTTACAAATTTCTGTACAGTTTTTAGGCTGTATAATTAAGAAATTAATGTTATATATCATAGCAGTTATTCTAAGAATGAATTGAGATAAGTGTGAGTTCATTTAATAAAGTTGGTTTAGCAAGAACAAGTTCTGGAACTCAGTGGTATTCCCCAAGAAGATTGTTCAGAATAAACCCTACCTACAATATGACTAAGACACATTTATACTGTAACTAAGGGGAAAAAAAGGACATATCTTCTTGTTCATGTATTATTGATAAATGTTTATTGCACATAATTACAATCACCTTGGGAAACTGGTACATATATACATGGCACCTTACTTTTACTTTCCCTTCCCATCCTCCCCTTACCTTTCATGCCAGATATTTTGACTGTCAGAAAAATTGTTAAAAATAACCTCTTTTTTAAAAAAATCCTTTTGCCATGCTGTACATGTGTGTGTGAACTCCTCATAATTTTAAGAAAACTTGTACCAATACCAGCCTTGTTTTGAACTTAGACCTGTATGTGTCTGCTGGGAAGTGTGCAAGTGGATGCGTGTATATATATCCCGATCAAGTATCAAACACATCAAACACTTCCTCTTCCTCATAGTAGATATTTGTGCAATAACAAGTTAAAGCGGAAGAAGATCGAGTAATCAACCTCTTACTTTTTTTTTTTTTGGGTGCCGAGGATCAAACTCACAACCTCACACTTGCCAGGTGGGCTCTTGTGCCACTGAGCTAAATCCCCAGCCCAAGGGTCTTACTTTTGATCACTAGTGTTTCCTAAATTCTGAGTTGTGTTGTCTGATTTATATTTATGATAAGAAATAGGTGCACAGTTGTTAAGTGTTGCTTGTGATTAGACTTTAAAACCCCAAATTAAGACTAATAATTTTTTAAAAGCCTTCATCAATTTAATTGAAGCTATTTTGAGATTTCAGTATGAGTCATTAACATTTGGAACTGCTTCTCAGTTTGATTTGACTGCCAAAGTTCTGGCTTCTCCAATTTTAAGCCCTGTAAACTTGAAAAACCGGTCACTCTCTTTCTTCAGATTTCTTATCTGTCCATTGAACCACTTGAACCCAGTGATCAACATACTGTTTCGGCTCTGTGATTCACTTGAGAATTCTCTGAAGTTCAAAGCTCAAGTATACAGTCTGTAAAAATTGTTCCTGCATGTCCTCTGAGCACTAACATCAAAACTGCTCAAATATATAATAAAGTGACATAACTGTAAGTAGATTAGGTGCTTACATACTTACTCGCATCTTATACTAGATCCTTGATGGAGTTACAATTTATCAAATCTTGGATTTGTATAAGTGCTTCTTCTGAAAGAGAAATTGATATACTATCCAAAATTTAGTCATTCAGATAAAAGAAGGAAATCCTCAAACTGCTATTGAAAAACTTCTGTAGAAATAACAAAACGTGGATGAGTATTTTGCTATTTGGGATATAATTACATAGATTCTAAGCTTCTCTAAATAATGAAGATTTAGATCTACATTTATTTGACCCAAAGACAGTCTATGACAGCTTCATCATCATCAGTAAAGATAAAATTGTGCATCCTCTTTCACACGTCCTCCCACATTAGAATCCCTACACATCATAAACTCACAAAATAATTGTATTTCAGAGCTAAAATGAATTTTAGACCCCATATGTTCAAATCAGCTCTTTTTCTTAAAAAATACCCAAATCCCAAAAATAGTTTCTAACACTTAAAAATTCCAATGATACATCATTTCTTCTCTATTTCTCTTATCTTTAATTTACATACATTAAAATTCACTCTATTTTGTATATATAGTTCTGTGAGTTTTGACAAATGTATAGTCATATAATTGCCACCATAATCCCATAATGAAGTACAGAATCGGCCCATCCCTCCCCTCTCCCGATTCCTTACACTGCTCCTTTAGAGTCAACTCTTCCTCTCACCATCTGCCCTTAGATTCACTGATAAGCTCTTTGTTACTAAAGTTTTACCTTTTTCAGAAAGTCATAGAGAATCAGACATCATATGGCTTTTTATTCCATTTAGCATAATATGCATGAGATTTATCCATTTTTTGTATCAATGATTTGTTCCTTTTTGTTGCTATTTGGTATACCTTTGTAAAGACGTATCATTTTTTAAATTCATTCATCAATTGAAGAACATTTGGTTTTTCCCCAGATTTTAGTGACTGTAAATACAGCTACTATAAGCATTTGCAAATGAGTTTTAGTATAAACAAACTTTTATCTATTTTTTAGTTGTGAGACTGCTAAAATATAGGATACATTTGTATTTAACTTTATAAGAAATAGCCAAATTCTTCTCCAAAGTGGCTATTCCATTTTGCTTTTATAATAACAATACATGGGAATTCTTGCACTTCATATCATTGGGTTTTAAAATTTTTAGTGTAAGTAATAGTGATTAACTCATTTCCCTAATACTGATGATATGACATATCTTTTCATGTGCTTATTTGCTATTGATGGACTTTCTATTGTGAAATATCTGCTCAAATCTTTTACCTGTTTTCAAACTGGGTTACATATTTGTGCTATTATTATTGAATTTGGAAAGTTCTGTGTTGTCAGATATATGATTATCAAGTATTTTATTTCATTTGGTAACTTTTGATTGTATCTTTTGAAGAGAAAAATTCTTAATTTCAATGATTTAATTTAAATGATTCAGTTTATAGTATTTTTATCTTTTGGTGATGCTTTTGAGTCCATATTTAAGAACCATTTACCTAACCCATGCTCACAAAGATTTTCTCCTGCGTTTTTCCTAAAAGTTTTACCTGTGATTCATTTTGAGTTAAGCTTAAATTAAAAAAAAAGTGTGAGATATGAGCTATGCCTCATTTTTCTAGGTAGGGATGTACAATTTTCCTAGCACCATATGATTATATAAGCATTTTTTCTCTTACAAGTTGAGTTTGCATTTTTTTGTCAAAATCAGTTTGTATCCTTTATTGTCTTCCAATGATCTAGTTTTCTGTCCCTTTGCCAACATCAATGTCTTTATTACTATAGACTTACGGCAGGATGTCTCAACCTTAGTACTTTTTTGGTCACTTTCTTTGTCACTGAAATACAATATCTGACATCCACAACTGGAAGGAGCAAAGTTTATTTGGTTAATATTTCAGTCCATGTTTGGCTGGCTCCAAGGCAGGTCAGCATGGCGGAGGTGCATAGTGGAGGAGAACAGCTCACCATGGCATGGTGGGTAAGAAGCAGAGAGAGCAGAAGTAGGTCCTAGGGAGGGAGATAAACCCATCCAGCCCAAGCCCCAAGTAATCCACCTCTTCAGCTAGACACCACTTCCTAGCAGCAAAACAGAGATAAATCACATAATCCAATCACCTTCTAAAAGCCCTTAAGAGTGCATGAGGCTATTGAGGGACATCTAGATATAAATTATAATAGCACTATTGATATTCTGAAGGACATTTTTCTTTGCTGCATGCAGCATTGTAGGAATATTAGCAGCATGCCCAGCCTCTACTTACTGATGTCCATAATATTCCCTGAATCCTAACAATCCAAAATTTCCCTTGATATTACTAAATTTTACTTGATGGTAGTGGGTATAGGTAAAATTACCTCTGGTTTAGGACCACTGATTTATAGAAAGTCTTGAAAATCAGACTTCATTCTGTTTAAAAGTGGTTTGAACTATTCTATACAGTTTGCTTTCTCATATGCATTTTAGAACTAGCTTGTTGAAGTCTACAAAACCTCCTCCTGGAATTCTGATAGAGAGTCCATTGAATCTGTACATCAGCCTGGAAAAAACTGACCTCTTAGAAACGTTAACTCTCACAAACCATGAACACAGTATGTATTTACATTTTCTTGAGTCTTTTTAATGATTTTTAAATTAGTGTTGCATTAAATTCAGAATACATATCGGCTGTATGCAAGTAGCACCTACATTTTTAAATTCTAATTGCCCATTGTTACTATTAAGAAATAGAATTGTTTTTGTATGTTGACTTTATATCCTGAAAACTTGCTTCACTCTTTTATTAGTTCTAGAAGCTTTTTTGGTAAATTCTTAAGGATTTTCTACATGCATATACATACTTGAATAAAAAGTTTCATTTCCTTCTTTCTAATATTTTCTTTTCTTGTCTTACTGCATTAGTTAGTACTTCAAGTACAATGTCAGATAAGAGTGACCAGAGCTGCTAGCCTTAATCCCAAGCATTCATTATTTCTCCATAAGTTAATGTTAGCTGCACTTTTTTTATAAAGTAAATCCCTGCCTTACGAACATTTGAAGTGCAAACTTGCACAGGTGTACCATATAAGACTCACTTTGCTTACAAACAAATTCAACTTATGAACAATTCTGGAATGAAATCCTTTCATAAATCTGGGACTTATTGCACCTGGATTTTGTCACCAGTTGTCTTCAATCATGAATTGGCAAAATGTTGCTCTCTTGGTATCAGTGGTTTGGGCCTTTTGAGTGCCATTATCTTTTGGCCCTAAGTGTTACAGTTCTGATCTTTGAGTGCATCTTTCTTAGTGTTACAGTGGTATTATAGATCCTGGTGGCTCCCATTCACCTCTGTCAGCTCCTCAGCAGCCAATGCTCATGGCTCCCCTGGTAGCTTTCTGGAGATTTTCCTTCAGCTTGCTCTGCCTTTCTGGGATTTTCCTGCAGAGCTCCACAGTTCTCTTCTACTGTTGGCTCTTCAGTGCTTTATTGCTCTCTGGAGCTCTTCAAGGATAATAGCTTCTCATCTTACAAGCTCTTTCTTAGTGTAAGTTACTCTCTCTATCCAAGATAAGAATCATCAGCAGGCAGTAGAATCACCCAAGTGAGTATTTTATTAGGAGCTGTGCTGCAGCATGGGTTGGGGTTAGTACACCAGAGAGCCCTGCTGGGCTGACCCAGAGAGTATGAGGGAATAGTGCTTGTACAGAGAAGGAGCAAGCCTATGAATCTGAGACTTCATGCCTCTAATTTGGGATTTTTGAAGTGCTGGCAAGGAGGCAGCATCATTTGGGAAGTTGTATGGTGGAGTTATCTGGGATAAGTGACGTCTAAAGGCTGCTACAGCTAAGGTGTAAACCTCTTGGAGAAAGTAGAAGAGATTTATCTATCATGGTGAAAACTTGATTAAACTGTGGGAGAAGCACCTGCTTGATTGATAGCTCCCACTATTTCCAGGGAAATGTCAATGCTAAAATTGTGCCTGCCACTGATTTCAAGGAGTCTCCAGGAAGGTGGGAAGTGTTGATCATGACTTGTCGTGGTTTGGGGATTTTGAGTCTGATATCAGCAGGCTCCATCCTTCCCGATCTTTGCTCCCTCATGTGCTATCCTTGGTGGCTCATCTGAGAGACCACGACAGTCCTCGTGTGAGGACTGCAGGAGCCAGTGGTGAGTGGTGGCCCAGGGTACAGCAGCTACAGCAACTGTACAGGTGGCATAAAGGTACTGGAGCTAGTATCCCTGTCACCCTGTGGGCAGTAAGGGTGTGGGGCATCCCAGTTGTCAGATCACTCCACCCTCAGCTATCAGAGGGAAAAGAGAAGGGACAGCTCTCCTTTTGCTATCTCAGATTAAGGATGGTTCATCAGTTTTTAGCTTGCTGAAAGCTTTTATCATGACTGGATGTTAATTTTTTTTCAAATGCTTTTTTCTGCATCTATTCATATGATGATATAATGCTCTCTTTTAGTTTGTTACAATGAATTACACCAAATGATTTTCAAATGTTGACACTTTCCTGGGGTAAATGCTTCTTATTTACAGTGTATTTTTCTCCTTACATATTTCTGCATTTGATGATATTTTATTGAGAGTTTGTCCATTTTCATGAAGAATATTGACTTTTTTATATTTTTTGGATTGTCCTTAGTTTTGGTATCAGGATAATGCTGACCTCATAAAATGAGTTAGAGATTCTGTAGAATTGATACTAATTTTTTCTTTAAGTGTTTTGTTGGCTTTAACAGTGAAGTCCTATGGGTTCATACTTTTCTTTGTTGGAAGGTATGGGTACTTAACTACAAATTCAGTATACTGTATATACTGTTCTTTTTTCCTATTCCTTGAGTGAGTTCTTTTAAATATTTTTTTAAGAGAAAAAAGACATATAAGAAAGACAAAAAGCAAAGAGACAAACAAACGACAACAGCGAATCCACAGCAGTAACATTATAGGTTTACAAAACACGATGATAGGAACTTGACAATGGTTGCAATATTGCGTATCGTTACCTTCAACATGGTTGTTTACATTAACAGATATAGACATATAAAATTGATCTAATCATATGAGTATTAGCTGATCTTTCTCAATAACTAATACATTCAGAAGTATAGACATTTTAGTTACCTTACATATACGTATATACAGATTTATGACTTTTTCCTTTTTCCTTCCTTCTTTCTTCCTTTTCCCTTTCCCAGTTACTTTTGCTCTTTGAGCAGTTTTTTACCCTTACATAGTATTTATTGTAGTTTTTGGATCATATATACCGTTTCAGTTTCTTACACTAAGGAGATAATACGGTATTTACACATGTGAGTTTGATTTATCTCACTTATGAGTATAGTCTCAAGTCGTGTCCACTTATAAAAGTCTCAATGCAATCTTTCTTGATAGCTGAGTAGCACTCCATTGTATAAAAATACCACATCTTTTTTATCCATTCCTTGATTGATGGGCACTTGGGTTGTTTCCAAGATTTGGCTATCACAATTTGGGTTGTTATAAACATGGGCACACAAATATCACTGTGGTAGGATGTTTTCAGTTCTTCTGGGAAAGTGCCCAGAAGCAAGGACTGTTGGGTCAAATGGGATCTCTAATCTCAGCTTCTTGAGGAATCTCCACACTGGTTTTCACAGTGGTTGCATTAGTCTACACTCCCACCAACAGTGGAGAAGAGTTCCTTTTTCCCCACAGTCCCTCCAGCATTTGTTGTTGGTTGATTTTTTAATCTTGGCCATTCTTTCTGGAGTGAGATGGAACCTCAGTGTTGTTTTAATTTGCATTTCCTGAATGACCATTGATGTTGAACATTTTTTCATATATTTATTTGCCATTTGTATTTCTTTCTCTGAGAAGTGTGTATTCATCTCAGATGCCCATTTTTGGATTGGGTCCTTGAATTTTAGGGGCCTGATTTCTTTTAATTCTTTATATGTTTTAGATAGAAGTCCTTTGTCTG
>RJWM01039269.1:0-16187 GCA_004363535.1 Dasyprocta punctata | reverse complement strand
ACACTGAAATATTCCCCTGAGCACTCTGAGAACTGGGAGAAACCAGACACAGGTGGCCACATGTTCTATCACTGTGTTTGTAGACACAGAAGTAAAGAACAGGCTTGGGCTACAACGCGAGCGCAAGGCCGGCCTGAGCTACACAGTGCGACCCTGCCTCAAAAAACCAGGGCTGGGAGTTTGGCTCAGTGACTTAAGCACCTGTCTGACAGGCACGAGGTTGTGAGTTCAATCCCCGGTGCCTCAAAAAAAAAAAAAAAAAAAACCAAACTAGAAGAGTGACAAATGGGAAGCAAAGTTCAAATACTTCCCCAAATCACGTACAGATTGCATTGTTTCATAAATATTTTACTATGTAATGCTAATTTGTTTCACTTAGACTACTAGTTTATCTTAGATCATTCAAAAGAAAGTTTTGCATTATTATCTGTTTCTTTTTTGTTAGACTCTTTTTGGTCTATGTCTGAGTACTTTGAAAATAACAATACACAGTGTTGTTACTCTCTTATTATTTTGTTATGGAATTTGGGGGGTGTTTTTTTTTTCAGGACATAAATTAAACATAGAAAGAAATATCCTGAAGAGGCAAATCCGTGGAGATAGCACGTTCATCATGGTCAGGGGGTCAGGGTAGGAGGGACCAGGAAGTGGCTGCCAGCAGGTATGGGGTCTGTTTTTGGACAATGAAAATGCCCCCAAATTAGATAGTGGTGATGGTTCCATGATTCTCGAATGTGCTGTCACCGAACTGTACACTTTAAAACAGTTCCAATGGTGAATGTGATGCTGTGAGCATTTTACCATACTAAAATAAATGAATAAATAAAGGATATTAAGCAAAAAGCCAGTTCTTTCTCCAGAATCCTTCCCTGAAGGCAAAAACAAGCATTAACGCCTTTTTCTATCCCTCCGGAGATGATCATCTGTACGCGCAGATGTTTGCCTAGAAACAGTACTCGCGTTGTTACATTTGTCTACCATACACCTGTGTCTTAGACATAACATAAATACGTATGTCTATTTCCCCAGGGCCTATTTATGTGAGGCAAGTGCTCGACCACTGGCTACATCTCTGGCCTGAAAAGAAAGACTTCACAAAATAACTTTAGGATTTCACCATACTCATGCACTATAATTGATGTGATTATTCATGGTTAGACATTTTATTTTCCTCTTTCTTTTCTTCTTTCTTTCTCTCCTTTCTTTTATTTATTTATTTATTTATTTATTTATTTATTTATTTATTTATTTTTGTGGCACCGGGGATCAAACTCACAACTTCGCACCTGCCAGGCAGGCACTTAAACCACTGAGCCAAACTCCCGGCCCTGGTTTTGCGAGACAGGGTTGCACTACGTAGCTCAGGCCGGCCTTGTGCTCACATTGTAGCCTAAACCAGCCTCGAACTCACAACGCTCTGCCTGCCTCAGCCTCTCGAGTGTTGGGATTAAAGGCGTGTGCCAGCACGCCCGCTTCTTCCTTCCTTCTTATGATGATTCACACTGAGCTATAGCCCCGGCGCTTCTTTTTGAGACATGGTCTTGCTAAGTTGCTAAGTTGCCCTGCCTGGGCTCAAATTTGTGATTCTTCTGTCTCAGCCTCCCAGAGTGGTAGGATTTCAAGTGTGTGCTGCCATTCCTGGCTTGTTTCCAATTTCTTTTTCTTTTCTTTCTTTCTTTTTTTTTATACCAGGGATCAAACTCACAGCCTTACGCTTACCAAGCAAGTGCTTGAACTGCTGAGCTAAATTCCCGGCCCTATTTCCAATTTCTTAACTGATGTGGTTCTGAATGTCTTTATAAAATTATTGGGGATTTCTGATTGTTTTCTTAGGTTAATTTCTTAGAATTGGACTTTTCTGGTTGAAGACTGTCAGTCTTCTTAAGGTCCTTACTATACCTTGTATCCAGGCAAAGTGGTACATGGTTATAATTCCAGCTACTCTGGGAGGCCGAGGCTGGATGTTCACAAATTTGAAATCAGCCTGGGAAATACAGTGAGACCCTATCTCAAAATAGAATTTTTAAAGAAAGGGCTGGGGCTGTAGCATATGACTCTGGGTTTGATTCCTCAGAACCACAAACACAAAGCAAACACCCCACACTGTAATCGTTTTCCAGAAGCACACCTCATCAGGATGCTTCTAGCAACAGGGACTGAAGCTGTACCTCTCCATGTCTCCTGGCCAGCACTGAGCAGGTTATTTCATTTTCAATGTTTGCCAATTTAGTAAACGAAAAATCATGTGTCATTGTTTTAAATTTTTTTATCACTTCTAGAGAAGCATTAAAATCTTCTTGTTGTACTTATTGTTTATTGATCATTTACTTCCTTTTCTTGTGAAATATTTACTTTTTCTTTTTTTTGGGGGGGGGGATTGACATTTTGACATTTGAGTTCAATGGCAGACATCAGCCAGGGTGGAGGTAACAGAATTCTGACAGGTTGCAGAAAGCTGCCTTTTCACCCTGCAAAACACCATGACGCTGGCTTCATCTGGATGCTGAAGAATTTGTGCAAGACCAAGGAAACAGTGTGGCCATTGTGACTGATACCTGCTGCAGTAGAGAGAATAACGGTCTCCCAAACATGCCCATTACTTAGTTCTAGAAAGCGCTCATGTTAAATTACACGGCCAAGCTCAGTTGGGATTGCAGATGGAGTTGAATTTGCTCATCAGATGAGCTTAAAATGGGGCGACAATCTTGGATTATCCTGGTGGAACCAAAGTGATCACAAAGGTCTTTAAAAGTGAAAGAAGGAGTCAGAGGATATGGGATTTTATTTTTTTTAATTTTTTTATTGCAGCACCGGGGATTGAACTCACAATCTCGCACCTGCCAGGGCAAGCACTTAAGCCACTGAGTCAAACTCCCAGCCCTGGTTTTTTGAGGCAGGGTTGCACTATGTAGCTCAGGCCGGCCTTGCGTTCGCGTTGTAGCCCAAATTGGCCTCAAACTCACAACGATCCTCCTACCTCAGCCTCCTGAGTGCTGGGATTAAAGGTGTGTGCCACCACGCCCAGCTAGGATATGGGATTTTAAAGAATGGTCAGAGAGCTGGATTTGAAGACGGATGCCCAAAGCGCCAGTTGGAAAAGGCAGAGAGCCTGGTTCTCTCCCAGAACTTTCTGAAAGACACACAGCTCTGCCCACATCCTGATTTTAGTCTGATGAGTCCATTGTCAAACTTCTGACCTACATAACTGCAAAATAATAAATGTGTGTGGCTTCGAGTTCACAGTAATTTGTAATAGAAAACCAGTATAGTACCCACACAGAATATGCCAAAGCCTGTCTCTGCAGAACTTAGGGGTCCCATGCCTTAAAGGAAAACTGTTTCCTACTGCTTTCCCCACTCTTCTACTTGCCAGTGTCAAGCTATGTGAACAGAGGGACATTTTGAAGCCAACTGGCCCTCTCTCCAAAGAGAGATAATAAGGGGCCTGTGGATGGGGTTTGGGCAGATGTGGGAACCACTGCCAGCTTACCCGATGCCTTCACAGCGCCTTTAGAAATGCTTTCATTTTCATGCCAGAGGAAGTGCACATTTCCATGCTTACTGGTGCCTGACTCTCCTACAGCCACAGCCCTGGGGTTGCCATGGCTACTTTGGGGCACATCAGCCTCCAGCATGAAGGCATAGAGTGGGAGGTCATGGCATTTGGCGAATTATGAAAAAAGGAACTAGCTTCTCTGCTGAGCTCTGTTCACAGCTCGGCATGACCTGTGCATAAGTGACATCCTTCCTGGAGCTCAGTTTGTTATCCAAAGAAGAAACAACTGGATATAGATACTCATGGCAATGTTCTCTGCCCCTTCTTTGGTGTGTGGCTTATTCCCTTTTCTTCGAGCTCCAAGCTAACCCTTTTATATTTTGCTTTTTGATGCTTGGACTCCTTCTTGGCTGGTTTCCTGTTAGGCTCAGGGCTGGGAGGTAGGGCAGGGGATGGAAAGTGGAAAGGGAGAGGGATTTTGCAATCTGTTCCCCGTGCCTTTCAGAGTCCCAGAAGGTTTTTAAGGCACCTGACATTGGACCTCAATATAGTTCCCCAGCTGCTGGGAACCAAGCACCAGGTGCCTGAAGACCACCTCTTCCCTCCGAGGTTCTCATGACTCCACCTGTAACACTTTGCCCTAGAACAGGGGTGACAGCTACTCCTAGCTGCCACTAATATCCGCTCTCCGCCCTCGGCACCTACATAAACAAGTGTTTGCACCAATCTCCCCTGCTTACGTTCCCTGGCATGATTCCTCTTTTCCTAACTGAATTTTGAATAATGTCATATATTCTAGCTCTTCCTTATTGATGGGTAAGAACTCTTTGCATATTAAGGAAATTACCTAGCCTGCATCTTACCTGTCACATTCAATTACCTATCATATATATTGCAATGGGTTTTATTAGTTCCGTTTTGCCTTTGCTTATCGTGGTTCAGAAACTTTTAAAGTTTTATATACTCAAATGTAACTATGGTTGTCTTATGGCTTGTATATTTCTTGGCATGCCTACACAGAATTTGTTCATTCTGAGATGCTAAAAATAGTCAGTGATATGTTCTTTCTATATTTCCATGGTTTCATGTTTGATATTTAGACTTTTACTCATCCGGAATTTATTTTGGGCTAAGGAATGAAGTAGAAATACAACTTAAAATGTTTTTCTCAAATGAAAAATGTGGGGTCGGGGGTTTAGCTCAGTAGCTCAAGCACTTGCCTGGTAAGCACAAGGTCATGAATTCGATCCCTGCTACAAAAAAAAAAAAAAAATGTGTAACCAACTGTGTCATACCATTCCTTTTTCCTTTGATTTGAAAGGCCAACTTAATTATTAAGTATTACTTTCACATATAAACTTGGGTCTATTCCTGCATTTTTCCTCATTGGTTTATCTGTCTTATTTCTCAATAGTATTTTATTTATTAGCATAAATCTTCATTCCATTTTATGGAAGCATCCATATAAATACCTCTAAATCTGTAAATACCTCTATATCTGAAGTAACTTTTGGAAGTCAAAATAAAGGAAGAGTGAAATTCCTTGATGTCTGAAATCAGATAGTGATTCAGGAGGAACTACCAAAACATTGATTTTTTCTGAACCGAAGCTTTCTGAATAATTTTTCATTGATAAAGCACATGAATGTTAAATGTCTAACTTTGACAATAAGTCATATTTTGTTATTTTTTGCCTGAGTAGAAATACCAGTTTGAATTATGACTTTGGGTTCAATCTATTTTCTTGTTTCTCACAGATCATGTATTTTTAAGAATATCAGGCTCAGGTATTATTTCCTGACTGAAGATTTTGCTCTTTATGCCCCTCAGCCAATCCAGGCCAATGCATCGTGCTTTTCTTCCATCTCTGCAGCTGGGCTAGAATAGTCACCAATGTGGGGTTTCTGATATTTTGCCCAACTAAATGCAAGTCATAGCTGCGCCACATGCAATGCTATTATTTCTCCTTTCTGCGCAGTTTTCCTCCCAGAGTTCTCTCCTCCGCCCCCTATTTATGCTTCTTGTTCTTTTTTCCTTTCCTTCTTTTCTCATTCTTCTCTTATCTCTTCTTCTCCCTTTCTGGGAGATTTTTTTTCCCTTCCAAATCCATTTTTTTTCAGGGAGAAAAAGAAAAAGAAACAGAAAAAGAAAAAGAAAAAGAAAAAGAAAAAAATCCTCAAAAACAAAATTTCAAAACATGTCAATCGGGGGCAACAATGGTTCATGCATTGTGCATTGTCATTCCCAAATCATTCTGGAAAATTTCTTAACTGTATCTTCTAACTCTTCTATTGAGCTATCATCTGCTCATTTTTTAATTTTGAGAGCTCTTTATTGTTTTCTGAATGCTCCTTTTTACAGTATCCTGTTCTTGTTTCACAGATGTGTTATATATATTTTTTCTTTTCTTCCCCAGGATTAACTATAGGATATTTCTCTTCTCTTTTGTGTATTTCTACTTTCTCTGAGTTCATTTTCATTTGCTTGTTTTTTGCAGTACTTTGGATGGAACCCAGGGTGCTTGCACTGAGCTATATTCACAGATCATTTTTTAAAAGTATTCTTTTGATACAGGGTCTCACAGTTTCACTAAATTGCCCAGGTTAGCCTTGAACTTCTAATCTTCCTGCCTCATCTTCCCAGAGTGCTGTGGTTACAGGCATGTGTCACCATGCCCAGTTCCTTTTTATCTTTTTGTTTGGAGATAGGGTCTCTCCAAGTTGCCCAGGCTGGCCTTGAACTTTAATCTTCCTGTCTCGGCCTCCTAAGTAGTTGAGATAACAGGTGTATACCATTATGCTTGGCTCATTTTTTCTAATTGCTATCTTTTAGAGACTTTCTTCAGCTATGTAATTTTGAGTTTTTAATTAAATCACACATCAAAAAAAATGTGTGTGACAGAGACAGGATACAAATGAATGAATGATTAAATGTAGGATTATGATCAAAAGGTTTCACCATCGGATAATTAGGCAGAAATGTCAGTTTACTTCAGTGACTTTAAAGTCTCACTCTTTTCAGGTTGTTTCCTTAGGGCGAGTTTCTTCTCAGAGAAAACCTACAGTTTCAGCCCTCCTGGGTCGGCATCTGGTTATCTGCACCAGTTAAACAAAGGAAGAAAGTGAGAGCTTTGGGGGTGGAGCTCTCAACACATGATGTTACAAGATGGGAACATTTGGGGGGAAACTGTTGATATTGTATATCTCAAAACTGCAATAATATACTACAATAGTAGTACAGGTACAAAATCACTAAGTTTGCTAGGTAAGAGCCTCCGGATATTTGAGATCACACTGTACTAACTACTAATACCGGTGTGTGTTTGAGATCACGCGTGTCCTCTGAGAGGTCCTTCTTAGCTCGGCTGTCTCTGGCCGCTGTGATACTATGACTTGCACCTTGAACCCGTGTGTGCATCTGTGTGGGAGTGGGGGAGGCGGAGCCCTTAAGAAACAATTCCATTCATAAAGTATGAGCACACATGAGGAACTTCAGTGATCTATTTGCTTCTATAAATCTCTTCATTGTTCCTATTTCCTTTCTAACCATGGATCACAAGTATACAAATATTTGGCCATGAAATGTTTTTACTCCAGCAAAGAAAACCCAGCTTTAGGTACAAAATGTACTTGTTTTAGATTTGTGCTTCCAAGTTTCCAAAGGTCTTTTATAAATTTACTGAATTCCACATGGTCTTGTGTTTATCAAATTCTACTGTTGGCGAAGTTTTTTTTTGCTGCTGCATAAACATCATTTAAAACAGGAAGTTAGATTTTAATCATCAGTCTGATGTTGAGGGCTTCAGAATATGAAAAGGCCCCAGCTGAGGAAGAGGCTGACATGACCCAAGTCACGACAGGAAGTTAAGTGGCTCTGCTCTGCCTGGCCCTCTCACAGGTTTGGGGGTGTGTTCATTTACTCACCCTCCTCTAGGCCTGCTTTGCACAAGGCTTTAACTATTGTTCTTGTGTGCACCAATCAATGGACACTCAGTCAGAGCTCAAGGACACTTCTGCTTTGTTTTGTTTTGTTTTGTTTTGTTTGGCACCAGGGATCGAACTCACGACCTCACACCTGGCAGGCAGGCGCTGTGTTGCTGAGCTATATCCCCAGTCCCAAGGACACTGCTAATACACAAACTTCTCTTGCGCAAAGATGAGGGGAAGAGTTTTATTTTCTTTGCAATTAAGTTGTATGAATGAGCCATGATTCAAGTCTTCATTCTGCTGATGGCTGACACTATTTGGGTTGTTCTCATTTTTCCCTGTTTTAAATAAGTCTGTGATGAACAAGTTCCTCTGAGCAAGAATTTCACTGAGACACCAGTTTTAAAAGTGTGGCCCAGAGCCGGGCGTGGTGGCGCACGCCTTTAATCCCAGCACTCAGGAGGCTGAGGTCGGAGGAGTATTGTGAGTTTGAGGCTGGCCTGGGCTACAATGCGAGTGCAAGGCTGGCCTAAGCTACGTAGTGCGACCCTGTCTCAAAATACTAGGGCCGGGAGTTTGGCTCAGTGGGTTAAGCACCTGCCTGGCAGGTGCGAAGTTGTGAGTTTGATCCCCGGTGCTGCAAAAATAAATAAATAAAAATAAATAAAGTTGTGACCCAGTGACTCAGAGGGGTCTCCTAGGCTCTTTCGGGGTATCCAGGGGGTTAAAGTTATTATTGATAATAATATTCACTCTCATTCTGTCAGGTGGATGCTGTGGAGTCTTCTAGAAGGTGCATGACACCTCCACAACTATCAGAAATGACTACTAAAATAGTCCTATCTTTTCTAATTATGTATGTATGTGAGGCTAGCTATTTCTCACTTACTTCACCCAAAACAACATATTGCAGTATTTAAATACAAGTAGAGGTTTCAGTTATCTTTTTAGCAAGCTACACAATAAAGAGATTTGCAAAGTGCAAAACAATGCCACTCCTCTCCCTAAACTGAAAAATAGAATTATTTTTCATAAAATATGTTGTGCTAACATGTAATAAGTTTACTTTTATTTTTAAGTTGATTAATAAATATTACATTTATTTTTCAGTTTTAATTTCTAATATATCAAATGTCGACATGTTCTAAACAAAGCTGTAGGAGGCCTTGGCTTGGATTGAGCGCCTTGCATTATTTACCCAATAGACAAAACCACAATGGAGTCATTCATGGCAAAGATGTCTACCACCAAGTCAAAAAGGAAGGTTCATCTGACTAAGAAATCAGGAGCAGACTGGGGACATAGGTCAGCCGCACAGTGCCTGCCTGGCAAGCACCAGGTGGTGTGGTCGATTTCCGGCACCCCTCCCAAATATATATATAATCAGTAGAGAACAAGACTAACCAAATTCTTTAAAAAAAAAATCAGTTTTAGGGAATAGGGAAGTTCTCCCTGCTTTGACCTTCACAGGAAAAGCAAATCTGAAAGGAACTATCTGCTTTTTTGTTCTCCTTTTCTGTCTGTAGAGAGGGCACACCATGGTTGTCCTTTTTTTTTTGGTTTTTTGGGGGGTGGGGTACTGGGATTTGAACTCAGGATCCTGTGCTTGCCAGGCAGGTGCTGATGCCACTGACCTACACCCCCAGCTCTGGCACACCGTGTTTTATAGAATGAGGTGCTGCCCATTTGATGAATCACAAGAATCAATTAAGGTCTTGAATTTGTTGTAACTTTGTTTCCCGACTACTATGAACTACAAAAGTTCTTTGGCGTTTCTGATTATTTTTAGGAGCATAAAAGAGTCTGGAAAGGAAGAATCTCGAGGGGGTCAGGGCATAGGTGCCTGTCCACTTGTAAGCAGTAAAATCTCGGCTTCTTCGGTCCCCCGAACAGTCTCAGCAAGCCCAGCCGCCAGGCTCAGTGTTGACAAGAATTAAGTTGGGTTGGACAGAACTTCAGCCCTACCGAAGGGCCAAGCTAGAAACTAGCCTCGGGGACAGAGGAGCCCGTAGGCCCTTAAACACACCGAGCCAAACCCCGGGGTCTGCCCAGGGAGAGCACGGCCTCAGGGCCTCCCTTTGCGCATTGCTCTGTGGGTCCAGGCTGGTTTCCTAGGGGCACTGTCAGTGGTAAACAAGTGGCTTTGAATCCCTCGGGGCCTGGGTCTCAGGAGAGCCCGGCGGCGGGAGGTGAGCGCCTCCTGCGGCTTCTCGGCTAAGAGAAACGCGGGCAGTTAATGATGTGAAATACCACGCCGCAGTATGCAAGTCAAGGTCTTGCCCTCAGCGTGATTGATCAAAGACGGCTCACCCTAGAGAGGTTCACATTGGCACCCTAGGGGTGCAGCCTGGCGCTGGGAGGGGCGAGTCAGCCACTGTCCTGGGCTAAGCAGTTCGTTCTCCTGATCACGCTGCAGCAGATGTTATTCCCATTTTACAGAAAGGTAAACTGAGGCGCAGGGAGGTCAGGCAGTATAATGCAAAGGCAGGACTTTGGAGGCGGAGAGATCTGAGTTCTAAAGTCACAGGGGTCAATCCTAAGGCCTGTGGAACCCTGCGGAGGCACTCCCCTCCCTGCCCTGAAGCTCCTCCTCTGTGAACTGGCCGCAAAAATGCCCCCCTCACACTGCTCTGAAATTAAGTACGATCAAAGCAGGAGCTTGATACACAGGAGCCCGGTGCTCCCTGAATGTGACTCCTCCTCCATCACCTGGGCCAGGCAGTGAGGCCACAAACCCAAGCCACCTGATAGGGCTCAGCCTTGTGCTCCTGCGGGTCAGCAGGGCCTCCTGCGTCGCCTGCGCTTGCCCAGCAGCCGGCGTCTGGAACGGATCCTTCAACACCCAGGGCGACCACAGGCAAGGGTGCTCCATGCTCCTGCCCTCTCCCCGCAACTCGCCTCGCCACGCCCTCGCTTTCAGAGAAGGACCAGTTCTGTCCCACGGAGCTCCGGACCCTGCCGTTGGGGTTGGCCTCGGAATAGTGTTAAAGCTCCCCGGTGGCTTCTGACCCGATCACCCATCTGTCACGCAGACGCCCAGTGACCCTTCCGCCACCTGGCCAGCTGTAGACCCCCTACCCCTTCTCAGGGTCTCCAGCCCGGGAACCCGCTCTCCACTCCCAGGAAGGAAGGGCCCAGGTCTCCCCGGCCCTCAGGGCTTCTCCCCTGCCCCTTCTCCACTGGCAGCGGGAGCCAAGCCCGCAGGGGACTCCCTGATTTACACCAGGCAGCCCAATGGGAAAGGAGGAGGAAGCTATTTGGCTGTCCCCCTCTCCCGTCCAGTTTTTGTTGTTGTTTGTTTTTGTTTTTGAGACAGGATCTCGCTATGCAATGCAGGCTGCACAACAATCCTCCTGCCTCAGCCTCCCCAGTGCTGGGCTTATCAGCATGCACCAGCTGATCCCATTCCTAGGTCAATTTCTCAATAGACTGAACCTCTGAAGGAAAAGGGGTGTGATTCCCACCCATACTCAACCAACTGGGAAGCTCTCAGAAACAGAAATTTTTTTCTCTTAAATTTTCAGTGACTAGCTGGGTTTGGTGGTACACACCTGTAATCCCAGCACTCAGGAGGCTGAGGCAGGAGAATCATTGCAAGTTTGAGACCAGCCCAGGCTACAAAGTGAGCTCAAGGCCAGCCTGAACTGCAGAGTGAGACCCTGTCTCAAAAAGACAAAAATAAAATAAAATAAAATAAAATATCAGTAAATAGAAAAATTTCATAATATTTAACTCATAAATAAGGCAGTGACTATGAGAAACCAATATGGACCCACAGAGCAATGAGCTAAGAAGGAAAACACCCAGCACCCCTAGAAGGGCCTTGCCCCATGCCCTCCTCATCTGACCCCCAGACCAGGGCTCCAGGTGGGCGGCACCTGAGGGGTGCATGCCCCTTCCCTGCAAGGCTCCTGTGTCACACGTTCACTTGATGAAGTTTGATTCTGTTCTATTAGCGCTTTCTGTGGGACTGGGGATGGAACCCAGGCCCTTCACACTGAGTTACATCCCCACCCCTTTTCATTTTGTACTTTGAGGCAGGTTGTCTCTAAGTCACTACACTCCCCAGCTGTGGTGACGCTCCTGCCTCAGCCTCACTGCTCAATTTCTTTCAACAACTGAGTCTCGGTGCTGGAGCAAGGCAAGTGTGTTTAACTGCTACAGCTCAGTTCCCAGGACACAACTGTGTCAGTGACATACTTCCAAAGATGGAGCCTAATTAGTGGGTGTGTGAACTGGAGCAGGGGGGTGGGATGAGACGGAAGCGCAGGCAGTGCAAGTTTTGTTATGGTTGAGGAATTGAGCTCTCTGGCTTTGTGAGGAGACCTCTGAGTGTCACCAAGGAGAGGGACAATTCACACCTCACACCAAGCAGGCCAGACCAGAGGGGGCCGCTGCCCTGGAGCAGCTGAGAAACGCCCACAGTGGAGGCAGACAGGAAAACCGAGGGAAAAAGCAGACCAAAACCGGGCAGAGTGGGCGACAGCCAACAGCGGTGAAAGCTGTCCCCCAGGCGTGGTCTTCTCTCACGGAAATTTCCGATTCTGACATTCCAGTGGGTTGGTGACACATTGAAAATATATTCACCTCTTTTGGGTGAGCAATTTGATCATAGGACACAGACAACAAAAAAAGGTATGAAAGCGAGCTGGAAAAACCAAAACCAGTTATGCTGCTAAATCGTGGGAAGAACGCATGCTGCATGTCGAGCAGATCTTGTAAAGAGAGACGAAAGACGAAGCGGAAAACCCCAGCAGAATGGAAGAATTTTACATTCTTGCCACCACAAATTTGAGGTAAGCCTGAACCTGGCGGGAGTTTCACGAAATAGTCAAGTTCAAAGTGCCGGCTGCTCTGTGCGGACCCCCTCCGGGCAGCACTGCCCTGCAGTCATGAGGTCACACGGAGAAGCCGGAGCGCAGGACTCGGGGTACACTGGCCTTGGCAGTGCGGCAAAGGGATCAGATCTTTTCTTTTCTTTTCTTTTTTTTTTTTTTTTGTGGATGCCTGTGGCTGCCCCCGTGTCACTCACAGACTCTGTGGCCTGGGCAGGAAGTCTCGGGGCCCCAGGACTGGGAAGTCCCAGAAGCTGAGTGGGGGGCGGGGTGGCCTGGGGCGTGGCCTCAGAGTCTTGCTCGCAGGTGCTGCGATAGAGAGTGATAGAGTAGAACCCGAGTGTACTCATCAGCTGGCTAATTAGGTCTGGAGTGCGACACGGAGAGGCCAAGGAAAAGGCAAATAAGATGAGATTCGCGTCCTGAAGGTGAGGAGACCATGGAGATAGGAGGGCTGATCAAAACGTACAGCATTATAACAGTTTATTAAGACGTGTTGCCACCAACAGCAGTTTATTAAGACCTGTTCCCCCTCAAAATGCCCTCTCTTGCTTCCAGCACATTTATCCCATCATTCTTGCCATTTTCTGAAGCAGTTCTGGAGTCCTCTTTCATGAGTGTCTATCAGTTGTGATTTAGAAAAAAAAAAATACATATATATATATATATATATGTATATATGATGAATGCCACTGCAGAGTGTCGGTCAGTGGAGAGGCAGGCTCATGGAAGCATTAAGGGGTGTCCTCATCCACTTTATTCCCTGGGTCTGGTACCACAAAACTTCTGGTTCTTCCCCACAGTTAAAAATGAGTGTAAAAGGGGATTTAGCTCAGCAGTTTAAGCGCTTGCCTAGTAAGCATGAGGTCATGAGTTTGATCCCTGGTACCAAAAAAAAAAAAAAAAAAAGACCTTAAAAGGTAAATGTTTTGAATTGATTCAGGACACCAAGGCAACAAGACAGCACAACTAAAGACTGATGAAAAAGAACTTCCACAATTGCTTCAGAAAGTGGCAAGAATAATTGAATAATGTGTTGGAAGTGTGTGTGGTGTCTGCGTGTGGGGAGGTATTTTTGAGGGAATTGATGGCAATTTGTCTTTACTGTAATAACATTTAAACTTTGTTTTTAACATTTTCTGTGTTTTTAATCTTACCTTAAATATACACACAATTAATTGTGCTATGAAGCTGAGGTGAGAGGGAAAGAAAGCACTACAGAAATTCTTTTCCACTTCATTATTCTTTTTCTTATGTGTGCCACATTTTTATTGGAAGAAACAGTGACTATGAAAATAAGCAGAAGGAAAAACACACTCTAAATCACATGAGAGGAGACCAACACTACCACTAACAATTTATCTTTTCAGACTTTTGCTTTTCAAAACATGTGCGTGCCTTAGCAGCATGTGTATACCCTTTTTCTGCATAGCTACGTATTTTTCCTGAACAGAATTATGCTGTATACAGGATTTTACCTTTGGCATCTGACAACATACCACGAACATCTTTTCGATGAACATACATTAGCGCCAAGAGATTTCATATCTGCATTGCAGCTGTTGTTTGACCTTAAAATAATTGAGCCGATCGCGCTGGAGAGACGGGAGTGTGAGGGGGATCCCTGGGCCGCACCCTGCAGTTGCAGAGCTGGGTTGGATCCCCCTTGAGAATTCAGAAGCGCAAACGTGGCTGGCTGGCTGTGGATGGCATGGTGAAGAAGAGGCCGAGCCAGGGGGGCCGACACGGGCAGCGCATCGGAGCCAGCGGGCGAGGGCATTCCCCGAGGGCCTGTGCTCAGGGCAGCAGGTTGCCTGGTGGTGACGTCGGCATGAAGGTGACGCTTCTGTTACAGAAGGGAGCTCAGACTGCACCTAGACACTAATGAGAACCCACAGGGAGGCTGGGGAGGGCGACCCAGGGGAGCCTGGCGGTCGGAGATGAGTCTGTGCGTGAGATATCAGAGCCAGAGCAGGGCAGAGGCCAGGACGGCAGCTGCCAAAGGCTGGGGCATCCACTCCCTCCTTCCACAGCAGTCAGAGGAGCTGGGTGCAGCTCTGAGCCTAACCCTGGGGCCTGGAGTCAGCCCCTTCTCTTTCCTGATCCTTAAGAGCCCACTGGTGCTGTGGGCATCAAAACCACTGCAGGGGAATGGAAGAGCTTGAGAACCTGACGACGTGGTGGCTGTGCGACACTGTGAGTGCCCTAAATGCCACTGATTTATCCTTTAAATGGTTAGTCCTATGTTATGTGGACTTCTCCTGCCTGGGTCTGGTGCTGCAGGGAGATGGGATGTGGAGGGGGAACGCCAGACCCCACCTGCTCCAGCTGGGGGTTCACTGAAGACGCAGCTCCAAGTACCCACCCTGGAGGACCCAGAGGGCAGCCACACCCACATGCATGTCGGGTGGAGGCGCTGGCTGCACCTCCTCCCGGATCCCCCTCTGGTACTGGCTCAGCCTCCTGCCACCCAGCTGATGTCCCGGCTCCCTCTCCAGGGCCCTCCCAGGTGCTCCCCGATCCTGGTCCCTGCTCCCTGTTAGGGTTCAGCCATCCTGCTGAATCTCAGCCCGGAGTCTGCTCTCTGACTCCTCACTAGTTCAGACACACACTGGCATCCCCTTCCCCTCTGGCTTCCCACTCAGTTTCTCACCTATGCAAGGCTGAGATTTCTTCCTCTTACTTATGGAGGGCAGATGACTTCTGCAGTTTATGGCCTCTTCTCCATTGTTCCTGATCTCCCATGGTCATGCTAGGATTGGCTTTTGGAAAACAGTCATTAAGGAGGAATGAAGAGGAAGATACAGACAGACAGAGACAGACAGGAAAGAGATCTTTGTACCCAAGCAAGCCCTCATCAGCCCCTGAGACACTGGAGATTTAGACACACCCCTCCCTCTGGAGGGAGCTGTCATAAGAGGGCAGATGCTAAAAAGCTGGAGCGTTGCAGATTGGCATGGAAAAGTCCGAGTGGCAGGTCGTAACCCCCTCAGCCTCCTCCCAGCTAAAACTAAAATTGCAGGACAGGGGCTGTGGCTCAGTGGCAGAGCCCTTGCCTGGCCACAGTGTAGGAATGACCGGGTCCTCCGCAGCTGCGGGGACCTCCTTACCTCCCTGCCTCGCCTCTGCACTAAGAACTCCCATTGCACACCCAGGAAGCTGTGCTCATTCCTCTGCTGGGGTCCTGGGGCTGTGCCGAGGGCCCACGAGAGGCCAGGTGTGCAAGGGCGGATGTGACTCAGCATCGCCCCCTTCCTTCCCACCTGCAACAGTGTCCCTGTGAGGGTCACTGGATGTCCTGTGTGTATGTGACCTGGGGCTCTCAGTTACAAAGTGCTGCGTTAAAAATGATACTAACTTGGCTGTGTGCAATCGGCTTCTCGCACGTGTACCTGAGCCCGGGAGCTCTTTGGATGCGAGGGTGCTTTATTTTAAAAGTAATTATAAAAGTAGTGAAAGGTAGTGTCAACACCTAGGGCAATGCTGGGCAGCAGGATGGCACGTAACTGACAGAGAAGGCAGGAGCCCAAGGCTGAGCAGGGAGGTGGGCCTCGGCGCCTGCGACCAGCCCTGGCTGGCTTTGTCTGAGTGAGGCTCCCGGGGTCCTGGGATCCTGCTTACCTGAGCTGATTCCTAGCAGTGCTTGCCACCAACACAGCACATCCGTGGCACTTGGGCCTTTTCACCCGGTACTGACCAGTTCCTCTCACTGCCCCCACTGACTTCTCCAGCTAGACCCACCCTGGCTTGCACAGAGACCTGAATGACGACTCGGGCTTGTCTTAACTCCCAGTCTGGTCCAAAGCCTAATAAATGGTTCGGTCTGTGTTTGAGGAACGAACACAGGCAGAGCAGGTTAAAATCTTGGCTCCACCACACACTAGTGGTGCAACTGTGACTCATCAATGAACTTAGAATCTGTTTTTCTCA